>ML810060.1:0-14459 GCA_009831015.1 Picea engelmannii
AGATCCAAAGAACCTGAAATTTCAGTTGAATCGGAATAAGGGAAAGGAAAATAGAGAATATGTCTGGTGCACATTTTGCAGAACATAAGAACATCACAAGAATCAGTTCCCAACCTTTGCACAATACTTGGGGACATGCAATGTCTAATCCTTTACCCACATGAGGACCATGGTGTGAGATATGTAGAAAACATGGACATGATCCTTATCATTTTCATACGATGCAAAAGTATCAAACAATACCCAAGAGAACATTTTGTAATTTTTGCAAGTTAGTTGGACATGAAGACAAGGATTGTAGAACCTTAGAAATAATGAAGGAGAGGACATCAAATACTTATAGGGTGTAGTATGAATTAATGATAAGACAACCTGCGTAGAATCCACAGTATAATAACGCATAATAGTTTACAGTGCAACAACCGGATAATAATGCACAATAGTTTGGAGCACCACTGCAGTATAACAACGCGTAGCAGTTTGCAACTCCACCACAGTATAATAATACACAACCACAGTACAATCATGCACCATAGTATAATACACCGTGTAAAGATAATCAAGGTAATAGAGGAGGCTTCAGAAGAGGAGGCCATGGAGGAAGAGGATTTGGAAGAGGTAGAGTACCAGTAGTTTGTCACAACTGTCAGAAACTGGGACATTATGAAAGAGATTGTCCACAACCACCCGTGACATGTATGTATTGTCGTGAAACACATAATGAGACATAAGACTGTTCGACACTCATGGTAAATATACAGGACAAGAGGAACCAAAACAATTAGAATGTTTAATGGATTGTTGTGGAAAATAGAGAAGAGGATGGGAAGGATATCAATATAGTTACTAGAGGTGGATCCAAGATAGGAGCAGATGCAACAAAGAAGGATCAGGATCATGATCAGTACCAGTGGGTTAGGAAGAATACAACACCCTAACAGAATTTTGATGCGCGCAAGGAGAAGGAGACATTCAAGGAGGCCATACATGAGATTCTGAAGGAGACTATTGTGTCTAATTCAAGTACAAATCCAAGATATGATGTTCCAGTGTATGGCATGCCCCATCTATTTGATCAGACTAGTAGATATTAGACTTCAGAACAAGTAAGTAATCTTAGACACTTTTTGGGATCTTGTGTGAAGTTTTTGAATGATAAGAACTCTTTACAAGTATTACAGAGTCTGTTAGAGAAGTGAAATTTTGGAGAAGAGATGAAACTAGAACATAATAGAGTCAATCAGGTTCGTAAGAAGAGAAGAACAATTAGGGAGTTCAGGTTGAATGAAAACATTGGAGACTTCAATATGGGGGATATCATACTAGACTTAGGGTCCGAAGTAAATGTTCTTCCTCAGATACATGGGAAGCTATGGGGGAACCTACATCATGATTTTCACCTATTTAGTTAAAGTTATCAAATCAACATAGAGTATTATCAATTGGTATATTGAAGGGCATACCAATATATCTAGATGGTGTGCGCACCATGGTAGACTTTGAGGTAATTGACATAGTAGATAATACTTCACCATATCCAACATTGTTGGGTCTGGATAGGGATTTTGACAATCAGGCTATTATTAACATGACGACTAGAAAAATTATATTTGAATCAAGAGAATACAGAGTTATTGTGCCATTAGATCCTTCATAAATAGGAAGGCATGTGGAACCCACGACACACAATTTTATTACAGAAGACATAAACCAACTGTATAGAACTATCGTGTGGGAAGAAGATTATGTTAACCCAACAACATATGTAATGCTTAGTTGTCGAAGCATTAGTTCATGTGCTTCATACTCTGAAACAAGACTAGAGAATTGGAAATTATTTTTGCATGAATTATCCACCAGAAGATGCACGAGGATGACACGCGCACTAAGATGGGTTGGTACAGAGGTAAGAAAACCTCCTACTTTTTATGGTCAGAATGATTTAGAGGAATTTTTAACAAAGTTTGAGTTATATTTTTTTGAAAGTTAGAGGTTACTAGTTTTGGATATTGCTTGAAAATATGCACCTACATGTTGGTGGGGTACTCATAAGGAGAAGATTCAGAATTGGTATCAATGCAAAAGGTTACTACGTCTTAGATTCAATGCAGCAAAGGATAACATATATGTGGAGAAGTATGATGGAATGGGACAATCGAGAGAATATGTATAAATATGTATAACTCAATGGAGATTAGTACCAAAAGAGGAGTGGCCACATCACATTATTCATACATTGGAAGGAATCCCAAGGAACCGATACATAGAATTGGAACAACATAGAGAAACTGCAAATTGGGAAGAGACACATCATAATTTTGTGATTACATTTACATTTGAGCATAAGAATCTAGAAATAGATACAACACTGAAGTTGGTAAAAGATATGATATTTGAAGAACCTGAAGTGGGTATTGTGACATTTATCAAAACTAGAAGATACAGACAACCAATCTATTGCTACACTGTTATCACGTCACAGAAGATGATCCAACAAAAGAAAACCCGCACAACATCAAGATTACAAAGTTGAAGGAGAAAGATAAATAAAAGGTCCAAAGTTATATTCATAATATTTTTCTGCACCACTGAAGATCAAGAAGGTAAACATTGGAACAAAAGAAAACCCAAAGATTGCAAGTATTGGGGATTATTGGGATAACCAAACAGTAGAAAGAATAATACAGTTATTGCACAAGTATAGTGACCTATTTCCAATGATGTTCTCAGAGATGAAGGGGGTTGCAGGAGAACTTGGAGAGATAAATATCCCTTTGAATCTAAATGCCATAACAATAAGACAAAGACCTTACAGGTTGAATCTAGTGTATAAGCAGAAGGTGAAGGTAGAAATCGATAATTTGTTAGAAGTTGGGGTAATAAAACTCATAGAAGAATCTGAATGGATTATCCCAATGGTCGTGAAGGAGAAGAAGCAAGGGGGAATAAGGATCTGTGTAGATTTGAGAAAAATGAATGATTCCTGTCTACATGATCCTTTTCCTACCCCATTTACATATGAAGTTTTGGAGAATGTAGGAGGTCAACAAACATATTCATTAACTAATGGATTGTCAGGATATCACCAGATCAGGATAACCCCAAAAGATAGACATAAGACTACATTTTTAATAGAATGGGGGTCACATCAGTACACAGTAATTCCTTTTGGGTTGAAGAATGCTCCTGCTATTTTTTCAAGGGTAGTAGTAGCTGCATTTAAAGACTTTATTCATAAGTTTTTGGAAGTTTATTTGGATGATTGGACATTATTTATCTTATTGAAGGATCATGTGGAAGTGTTAAGATTGATGTTAGACAAGTGTAGACAGTGTCAGATATCATTGAATATTAAGAAATGCATTTTCAGCACACCATTTGGTATTCTGTTAGGGAATGTTATGTGTAAACATGGTCTATTGGTTGATCCTTCCAAAATTATTGTCATAGTTAATTTACCAACACCTAAGTCAGTGCACCAGTTAAAATCTACACTTGGTCATACAAGTTACTATAGGAAATTCATAAGGGGATATGCATAAATCGAAGGACATTAAGTATTAGTGGAATGAGGAATGCCAACAGAGTTTGGATATATTGCAGGAGAAAGTGGTGACAATGCCAATTTTTGTCTTTCCAGATTGGTCAAAATAATTTCATGTGCATGTGGATACATCTACAAAAACTTTTGGAGCAGTATTGACACAACCACGAGAAGATGATATTTGCAAGCAGGGAGCTATCTGATTCAAAATAGAATTACAAAACAAAATAAAAAGAAGGATTGACCATGGTGTATGCATTGCAGAAGTTCAAACATTATTTGTTAGGTCAACATTTTAATATGTTTATAGATCATTCTACTCTTAGATATTTGGTCAATAAGCTAGTGTTGGGGGGAAGAATATGTAGATGGTTGTTGTTATTTCATAATTTTGACTTTGAAGTAGTGGTGAAACCCAAAATATTGAATGCAGGGACAGATCATTGTTCCAAGATAACTATTGAGAGGAACCGAAAAACTTGGAGGACAATTTCCCATATGCACAATTGTTTTTAGTACAGATTGCTGACGAATGTTTTGTTGACATTATTGAATTTTTGAGTACATGATTTTCCCCAAATGAAATTAATACCGTGCATAATTTGTTTTGGTGGTTAGAGTTGTAGACTACCAACTTATTGTAGGGAACTTGTACAAACTTGGTGCAGACAACATTATGAGGAGATGTGTTATGGAGCATGAAAGACTTGTCATTCTAGTAGAAGCACATGAAGGAATAGATGGAGGAAATTATGCAGGGAAAGATATTACATGCATGATTATGGTGGCCAACAGTTAACAAGGATGCAAAGGAGTATTGTCATAATTGTGATGTCTGTCAGAGGGTTGGAATTCATCCAGGAGGGATGAGATTTCATTAAGACCTCAAGTAACTTTGAAGGTGTTTGAAAAGTGTGTAGTAGATTTTGTAGGACCAATTAATCCACCATCCAGAAGATTGGGAGCATGGTATATCATTACATCAATATAATATTTGACTAGATGGGCTTAAGAAACACCAGTGAAGGATTATAGCACATAAACTGTAACACACTTCTTATTTGAGGAATTAGCCACAAGATTTCGATGCCCCAGAGTTCTGATGAGTGATCAAGGGACTCATTTTATCAATAGTATTATCCAGGAAATGAATGAATAATTTGAGATAAATCATCAAAAGAGAACTCCTTACCATCCTCAGGATAATGGGACAATGGAATTATTTAACAAGATATTGGATAATTCCTTAACCAAGGTTTGCAATGTGAACATGGATGATTGGGATTTGAATATAACAACAATGTAATGGGCCTATAGAACTGGATGCAAGAATCTTACAGGGTAGACACCTTTTAGATTGGTGTATGGACAGTAAGAAGTAGTACCTTTGGAGTATTTTATACCTAGTTTGTGCATTGCAACAATTACACACATGAAAGAAAGAGGCACAACTCAAGAAAGATTGGCACAACTCATGGAATTAGAAGAAGATAGGATTGTAGTTGGTTTTCATGAGGAGGTACATAAAGCAAATTACAAAGCTTGGCATGATAGGAACATTAAGAAGAAGAACTTTAAGGAGGGAGATATAGTTCTCCTCTATGACAGTAAATACTTGCAACACCTAGGGAATTTTAGGATGCAATGGCTAGGGCCATATGAGATAAAGTCTATCATAGATGGAGGTGTTTTGCAACTACAAGATTTAATAGGCAAAGAAATGAAAGGATTGGAGAATGGCAGTTGACTGAAACTGTATAGGGACAGTCGACCTACAAACCTTCAGTAGATGTCATGTAGAGAAGTAGAATTGTACATAATGTATATAGTAGGAATTAAAAGAAGAAAAAAGAAAGAAAAAAGTAGTAAAAGAGGAAAAAGGAATAAAAACAAACTGGAAAAAGAAGAAAAAGACAAAAAGAAGGAGGTAGATGGATAACTGGTAGAGAGACAATTGGAAGATATAGCGTGCAACAAACAATAAATTGGTGTGAAATTTTTTGAAAGATACTGTGCATAGGACAAACTTGATAGAATGAGAACGCATCACACTAAGACGAAAAGTGGTCAGAAAAAATAAAAAGGCGGTGTACAAAAAATTGGGATATGACAGAGGATTTATGGTAGAGGTTATAAAAGGGGAAAAACATGACAATGTAAACACTTAGTGTGATTTTGAGGAAACATGAGCAAAGGAGCAAACAAGATGTGATTCTGTGAGAAGTTGTGAAGAATCCAACCAAGAGTTACAACAAATTTTACTCAAGATAGAATAATGACACCACTGAAGTTCGGAGCACCCAACAAGTTCGCAAGAAGGAAAAGAAGTGCCAAAAAATCAACAGAGGATACGATAGGGGTGTTCGATGTGGATGAGATCCCGTTTCCAGAAAGTGAGTTAGCTAGTCTGATGTTGGTCAAGGAGCAAAACCCAGAGGAAGAAGCAATGAAAGTAAACCAGGCGCAAGAAGGTCGAAACCATAGCGCATAAGCAAAACCTAACACACAAAAAATAAGGAGAGGTGCATCCACAGGGAGAAAAAAAGGAAGAATATGATGAGGAGATAGAATCAGATGAACCCAAGGAAAAGAATAACATTAGGGAAGAACAACAAGACAATGACGAAGATCAGGACATGGAGGAAGAAACACAAAATGAGACAACATGTCCATCAAAGAAGAAAACAAGGCCAGTAGTAACAGTAACATGCACATAGAAGCAAGTTTCCCTGTCATTGCCCCAAATTCCAGAGTCAGTAATAGTTGTAGAAGATATGTTGGGGTTTTCCCCAAACTAAAGTATGCAGATCATGATGTCACAGAGGGGGATAAGTTTCTGGAGCTTGCGTAAGAAATTTATATGGATAACAAAGGGATAAGTTGATTAGGACTTCCAATATTAGAACCTAAACAATGGATTACATGGCTGTACAATTCATGCATAATGAATTTATTGGAAATCCCACACTTTGGCAAGGGGAAGGATTCTAATTCCCGTGTCAAACAATTACTGGAAAGAGTACATGGAGGATTTTTTTGGACGGACAGACCTGTCGCAATTAATGTAGACCTAATTACAAATATTACAGGGATTCCAACATATGGGGTGAATCCAAAGTAGTATTTAGATGACATGAGGAAGGAAAAGACAATTGATGAAGAAGTAAAATACCAATTTGGCACTGACAGGGGAAGTAAAGACATGATTATCAAGAATATAAATGACCCAGGCACAAGATTCACAACAAATTTGATGTCTTGCAAGTTATTAAGAAAATTTCATAAGGAAGAGGCACCAACATGAGTGGTAGTAGCAACCACACAATGTGCAAATGGGACTATACTTAGTTGGGCACCATATTTGTTGAACCTATTTTTGGAGGATTGCAGAGATGTGCATAATTATGGGGAAAGTTCCATTATTCTTGGCTACTAATTTTGATAGCCTTAGTGGCATGGGTAGAAATGAAATACCCAACCTTCTGTAATAGGAGAGGAAGGTGTCGCACAACAGGGCATAAAACATTGTGGTACAAAGAAGATCCTAAGTAGTGGAAAGATAATACCAACATTTTTGGCATGTATCTTGAGGAGATATAGGAAAAGATAGTAGACACATGGAGGATATCACCAGAAGTGGTGGAGGAAAATGAAGGGATAGAAAATTTCAAAGCATCTAGACATAATATGTGGATACAAGCAAGGAGAGACCCCAAGAAGAAATGGTTGAAGATGCAGTATTGTATCATAGGAGAAGAAGTACAATGGGTGATAGGGGAATGACCAAATCAGTGGAAGGCATCAATGGATAACAAGAAAGGAACAAAGGGAAAAGAGAAAGTAGGAACTAGACAATCAAGTAGGCCAACAACAAATACTAGGAAAGCATCAGAGTGCACTCATCCAACAGAATGTAGGGCGACAATCAAGAAGCAAAGGAAGAAGGAAAAAATACCTAGGGCCTTAGTACTAGAAACTAAGTGTGTAGAAGGAACAAACATGGGAGCTCAGAAAAAGGATAACATCCCTAGATAGGAGACAGGAAGTGGAGACCTACCAGAAGCAAAGAACCCCATGGAGACAGAAACAACACTAAAGAGAAAATCAATGATGCAAACAGGAGAACAATGTAATAAGATGAAGGCCCCTCAACTCACCATAATTGAGGGTGATGTAGAACCAGTGGCTGAAAAAATGCAGGATCGAGGAGAGGAAGCAATATATGTCACAGAGTCACAAAGAGAAGAATTGATGAAAAATTTGATATAGGTTAATGAATTTTTAGAAAGCTTGCAGATCATTGTAGATCAGAAAAAAGGCACGACGCAACAAGAGGAAACCCATGAAGAAAATGAGACAATATAGACAACAACAATGGGAAATGATACTTTCCAAATAAACCAAGGGATGGTACAAGTAGACAAGGACACAATGCAGAAACCCTTGAAGGATAGAGGATTTGAACTTGGTGTTGTCCAAGATTCCAACTAAGGAATTATACAAGTTGCAGATAAGTGTCGCAAATGAAGTTCAATCAAGAGCCAGGACGAATGCGACGAACTTAGAGAAAACCAATGAGGAAAAGGAGATATTGGAGATATCCCTCAACCAAGTTCATATTGAGAAGGATGAGGAAAAACAATGAGTGGATAAAATATAACAAATTCTTGAGGAAGTCATTAATACTTTCCCAGACAATGCACAAGTAGAGGAGTTAAGCAAAAAAGAGAAGACCCAAAAGATAACACATGCTATGGAAGGGTACATAAATGAAATCATAGACCTAGCAGAGAAGGTGATCCCTAGCACTCCACCAAATATCAAAGAAAAAAGGTTACATTAGGCTCTAGAATACACATAAAATATTGAAGGGGAGGTTAAAAGAATGGCATAATTGTACAACAATACAATGAATATGTGGACATAATTGCAAGAAGATGAAAGGATTCAATAATTAGATCACAAGGAGTGAAACATAAACATTGCAGTCTAGGACTTGAAGCAAAAGTAGAAGGCGATGAACATAGTAGACAGGATGAAGACTGCACCGGAGATGAATACCCTACATGCATAGTTGAATTCAGTATAGATGGAGAAACAACTAAGGCAGACTCAGTTGGAGCCATTGCAGGAAGGGGAAAAAACGATGTTTACAGAGTTGGAAGCAACAAAGGGAAGGATAGAGAAGTTACACTTGGATAGTGTACAAGTGATGAAGGATCATATTCCAATGTAGTTGGTAGAAACTATTATAGAAAGGAGTGCACATGAAAATGAACAAGTACAAGAGTTGACAGGGAGATTTTAGACACTAAAGAAATTATTGTAGGAGGAAAACATTACCTGAGTGGCTTGGGATGAGCCATAGGTTGCTATTGGGGGCCTGCTGGAGTAGTCTAATTTTGGGAAATGCGCAACAATTTTGAAGGACAATTGGAGCGCTTTCCAGGAAAGAAGGAAAAATAGCGTGCCAGGAAGGCAAGAAAAGCAGCGCACCGAGAATCAAGGAAAAGCAACGTGAGGAAAAGAAGAGTCAAAGAAAGGAATAGTTGGATTGAGGACCATCAGCACGTAGGAGGTTGTAAAGTGGAAACACCTAATCCACTTAGGGTTAGGGTTTTGGGTACTTGTTGTAAGGGGTTTTACCCATTTTTGGTAGTATAAATATATGATGTATGATGTAGCTAGGGGAGATATTATCTTTCTAGTAGCAAGTTTTTGGATAGAAAGTTTTGGAGATAAATACTGAGTCATTTTTTGGAGATGAGTCTAATGTTGAGTGGTAACTGAGGGTCAGGTCACAAACTATGGAGATTGGTGCGACATTGGTTAGCCTCACCATTAATAAACTTATGATGTAATTCACACAGTGTAATATTTTGAGGAAGACGAATAAAGAAGCATAGAATGCCAAATCTTTGTGGACATATCTGAGGGGGGTGAACCACAGTAAAATACTATTTCAATGTGTGGAATGTGTTCTTTATGATTTTCAATTCCTTTTATGATGAATGAATGGATAAATGAATGAATCTGCTAAGGTTAATTTGCAGTGTGCCCCAAAATAGTTTTGTTATTTTCTGCAGAATGAATGTTAAGGGTTAAATGAATGGTAGATCTTAATGATGGTATGGTAGATATGAGTAATATTGAAGTATAGGTTGATAAGTATGCCTAACTTCCCATGAGAATCATCCCTTCCACGATTGTAGACATATGAATCATGCAATCACCCATAAGCCATATTGGGTGAGATTGCATTGTGCACTATGTGCGCAGTGTTTCCTTTTGGTCTCTAGAAGGGCCGATGGTTTCTAGGGTTTGGTTGGAGAAATAAGATGATGGCGATGACGATGATGATGATGGTTAATGTCCATTAAGACCAAAATTGGTTTATCGGACCTTGAGAAAAGAAAGATATTACTTGGATTTCTTTAAAATGTTATTTCGATGCTTGAAAAGCATTAAGAGAAGCATTCCAATATCACTAAAGTTTTGATGACTTAGAAGGTGAGGAAGGTCGGTATTGTGACAAATATTTGGAATTTGGGATCTAATTTGGGTATACATAGGGCATTCTAGGAGAAAGTATTTTTCATCTTCAACCCTCTTGGTGTCACAAAGGTGATAAAATCTTTCTTTCCATGGTGTTTTGGGGATTTTCCAATGCCTAGTTTCACTATGCAGCTCATGAGAATTAGTTCTTATTTTAGCAATATTGATTCTCTTCTTTATGCTAGTAAAAAAAGAGATATACTTTTGATCTTCAAGGTTAGGGTTAACCACCTCCTTATAACATCTTAATTTTCTTTTATCCTCTAATTATTTATCACACCATAGATTCTCCTTAAATTTATCTTGTACAATATTAACATCTACAACTTAGATTCCTCAAGGACTTTTTCTCTAGTACAGGGATGATGGTGAACTTCTAATCTAGTACAAGGATGACGATGAATACTGACAAAACAAAGGTTATGATAATTAAATCACAAAAGATCACCTACAATAGTTTCGTATATGACAACAATAGCTTGGAGGAAGTTCCTTCATACAAGTATATTGGAATCGATATTCACCACAAGCTCAATTGAAACTATAGCATTGAGAAAAGGATAAATGGAGGGTGGAAAACATAAGTTCACCGTCATCCCCGTACTAGAGCAAAATTCTTTGAGGATTCTAAGTTGTAGATGTTAAATACTATCACTACCATATCTCCTTATATATGATGGTTGACATCCATTGAGACCAAGATTGGTCTATTGGACCTCAAGAGGTTACTTTGATTTCTTTAGAACGTTATCTCGATGCTTGAAAAACATTAGGAGAAGAAGCTTTCCAAGATCACCATAGTTGTGATGACTTAGAAGGTTAGAAAGGCCAATATTGTGACAAATATTTTGAAATTGAGATCTAATTTGGTTTGGGTATACACAGGGAAATATAGGAGAAAGTGTTTTTCATCTTCAATCCTCTGAGTGTTACAAAGGTGAAAGATTATTTCATGCCATGGTGTTTTGGGATTTGTCCAATGTCTAGATTCACTATGTAGCTCATGAGAATTAGTTCTTATTTTAGCAATATTGGTTCTCTTCCTTATGCTAGTCAAATTAGAGAGATACTTTTGATCTTTAAGAATAGGGTTAACCACCTCATAATATCTTAATTTTATTTTATCCTCTAATTCTTTATCACACCAAAGATTCTCCTTAAATTTAGCTTTAATGATAATTTAATATCATCGATGTTTTGTAAAATAACCTCTTCCTTTATTCCCTAATGATTTAGCCAAGACTTGGCATCATTATGTCATCCCCTCTAGAGTCGTTGGTGAATTTGGATGGAGTTTGAAGCAATTTTTGGCAGCCATGTGTCATCCATGTTGTTTATCTTGTTGTTGTACATTGAGTACCTAATCATAGCTATATTCTCAATGAGGGAAAGGTAGGGGAAAGAATCACATAACTAATCATAGCTATGCTCTCAATGGGGGAAAGGCTTGCTTCTATGAGGAGGATAGGATATAGTGTATTGCCTTTAATTTTGAGATTATAAGTGACATGATTCTTTTGGATATGCTCTATCTTTAGATCTAGGATAGAGATATTGCATCCCCAAACTTCACATCCATATAAGATAACACTAGTAACAAGTGTTAATTTTTATGCCATTATTATAGTTCTTGCATTTCAATAGATAAGAGCATCATAAGAACAAGATCACTGAGAAATACACATTCACAAGAGACACAACATTTATCCTGGGAAACCCTCTAGGGGAAGAAAACCCATCAAAAAATTCCTTATCATAAATTGCCAATACAATGTTCAAGAGATAACTCAAACTAATACAGATAGTCCTCCCCAAAAGATGTGCCACTCTTCTTCCTCTCTCCAACTGGTAATTGTAGCTTGCCTCATAAGAGAATGAGAAAGTGAGTTGTGTGTTAGAAGTGAGGCACTAGCCTCTTATTTATATCAATCTGGCACGTGTGAAGAGTCACCATTTGGCAGGGCCGACCTCTCACTCTGGGTGGGTAAACCCACCTTTAATTAATTCTGGCCCTTCCATTATAACTGTTAGGGCCGACTTCTTATTCAACACTTTGTAATTGTCCGATGACCAATCCGCAAAAGGGGATTTGGTCCTTATACAATTACCGACATGATTAATCCTCAATGGGGATTAATCTAATAACAATAATAATTATAATGACATGATTAATCCTCAATGGGGATTTAATCCAATAATAAAATAATAATAAGAATGCTCTTTGCAGTTACATTATTTCAACACTCCCCCTTAACAAGAAGGGTATTCTTCATCAGCATCAGGCGAGAGAGGTCTGCATCATCGGTGGCATATGGAGGATAGTATCATCAATATCATCTTGAAACATTGTCTAGCACATTTACGAGTCATCAGAAGTTTTCTACATCAACAACATCATCATTCTCGAAAGAATGCTATCATCATCTGCATCAAATATGTATCAGTAAAAATGATACCTCATCATAGCACTAGGCTAGCACATCACAGTACTACACTGGCTCAATGTCACAGCTGATAAGCTGGTAGCTCAGTGTCAGTCACATATTCCTTTACGTCTAACAACTAGGATAGAAGCAAGTAATATGATCATCTCGCTTTACGTCTAACAACTAGGTCAGAAGCGAGGAATCACAACGTCATGCTTTACATCTAACAACTAGGTCAGAAGCATGACTCATCTTGCTTTACGTCTAACAATGAGGTCGAAAGCAAGGAACACATCAACATCTCACTTTACGTCTAACAACGAGGTCAGAAGCGAGGAATCATCTTGCTTTACGTCTAACAGCGAGGTCAGAAGCAAGGAATCAACTGCGTCATGCTTTACGTCTAACAACAAGGTCAGAAGCATGACTCATCTTGCTTTACGTCTAACAGCTAGGTCAGAAGCAAGGAATACATATACTCCCCCTTTTAGGGAGGGTCCTTTTGGACTATACCAAGCTTATCTCGAAAGTTTTCAAACTTTACACGAGATAGAGGCTTAGTCAACACGTCAACAACCTGTTCATCCGTGCTAAAGTACTGGAGCTTCAAGGCTCCTCTCTATACCATGTCGCAGATGAAATGATAGCAGATCTCTATGTGCTTCGACTTGTCGTAGAACATAGGATTCTCTGTCATTTTAATGCAGCTTGGATTGTCACATAGAATCGTGGTTGCTCTCATCTCCAAATCAAATAGGCCTATCAGCAACTTTCGAAGCCATATAGCTTCGCAGCTAGCAGAACATGCGGCAATGTACTCTGCTTCTGCTATGCTGAGAGAAATACTGGATTGCTTCCTACTCTGCCACGAGATCATAGCTGATCCCAAACTGAAACAACATCCGGAAGTGCTTTTTCTTTCTGCAACGCTTCTTTCCCAATCTGCATCAGTATATCCACTCAGTGTGAAGTCATGATCTCCATCATAGCTGAGACCATAATCCACTGTACCTTTAAGGTACCTCATCACATGTTTTGCAGCCACTAGATGAACACGTCTGGGCTCTACCAAAAACTGACTCAAGGTGTTCACTGCAAAACAAATTTCTGGTCTGGTGTTCATCAGGTACATCAACGATCCAATAATATGTCTGTACAGAGTGACATCTATCAAAGATAACGAAGTATCGACCAACAGCTTCAGCTTCGCTTCCATGGGAGTATTCATGGACTTGCATTCTAGCATGTCGAATCTCTTTAAGATTTCGACCGTGTACTTCCCTTGGTTAAGGAAGATTATCTCTGGACTCTGCCATACCTCAAGGCCTAAGAAGTAATGCATTAGACCAAGGTATTTCATTTCAAATTCCGCGGAAAGTCTCTGTTTACATTCAGCGATGAGCTTTTCTTCTCCAGTTAAGAATAATTTATCCACATACAATAATAGTATTACTGGTTCATTATCCATAATTTTAAAGTAGATATTTGAGTCTTCTTTACTCTTGGTAAAGCCCAAGCTCGTCAAGAAACTGTCTATACAGCCATACCAAGCTCTGGGAGCTTGCTTCAATCGACAGACATGAGATTCCATGTCTTCAACCTCAAATCCTTGGGGTTTCTCTATATACACTTCCTCTTCAATGACACCATTCAGAAAAGCTGTCTTCACATCCATCTGGTGAAGGTTCCATTTCATCTTGGCAGCAAGAGGTATAATGGTTCTGATTGAAGTGTATCTGGCCACAAGAGCGATTGTCTCTTCATAGTCGATTCCTTCCTTCTGGGAAAAGCCACGAGCGACAAATCTTGCTTTATATTTCTCAATACTTTCATCAGCAACATGTTTTATCTTGAATAGCCATTTTGATGATACCACATCCTTACTTTTCGGTCTGGGAACAACTTCCCACACATCATTCTTTATTATGGATTGG
>ML810060.1:56774-83937 GCA_009831015.1 Picea engelmannii
ACTTGTCTAACAATATTTTTTCAAATTCTACATTGGAAAGTCTCATCATCTCATCATAATCAAGTGATTTCCACCAAACGACAGCATCACCTTGCAATTTGAGAGATACCCAATGCGTCCAAGTATCTTCCCATGCTGATTTTATGTCTTTAATGAATGAGTCAATACTAGGGCCATAAAATTTCCCTGTAAAATACATATTGCTATGAAAACCCCCCAAAAAATAGAACAATAAGTTACGGCAAAAAATCGCGGTTTTTTTTCGAAAAAACCCTGAAAAATTGTTGAATTTGAAATGCTCATAACTTTACTTGCCGAACTCCGTTTCGGCTGATTTTTTTTTTTAAATTGGGTATTTTTCTGAGAGGAATTCAAATACCCAATTTTTTTTTTTCCAAATTAAGCTCATAAAATCTTAGATATGAACCTGAAGTGCACCACCCTCTTTTTCTTCCCTAAAAAAATTCTGCAAAAAGAGAAAACAAATCTTCCCTTCTTTGGCCAAGGAAAGTGCTCTGATACCAATTGTTAGGTACCTATACCAGATCTGCAAATATAATCACCACAAATAATGAATACACAATAGATCCAAAAAACAATATAGAAGAAACGACACTTTATTATTACCAAACCCTTGAGGTAGGGTAACACCATATATTAATCCTTATGGAAGGATAAAACTCCTCAAGCAATCCTTGCTTGTACAATCACAATATTCTTCACTATGTTTCATTACATTTCCTACACTTCTTTATATAGCTCTCCCTATATCCTAGGAACCTTCTAGAGAGCCTTCTCACATTTATTACATCCAACTACCATAGTGGGCATTTATTAATATAGTGGACCTAGTCCACCTTACATTGAATGACCACATTCCCATATATTAAATGACTTCCACTAATAACACATAACTACATTCCCATTGGGTACCTCCCTAGGTATACCACAAAGGATCACACCATTGATATATTATCATGATCAACGATGAAGGGAATAATTGTAGTCAAAAGATGGTAGATGTTTAACCATAAGGTGGATACCATGATAATGGGCAGGAGACTGCCAAATGCTGCTCAAATAGTCTGGTCACCATTCCACCAGGTTACGTTCGATAAAAAAATGGATGTTTTGAGGTTCCAAACTCTTGAAGTCTTGAAGCCCAGAGAGCTTAGTTCCTTTTGGGTGCAGCAAAGGGTTCCAAGTCCTAATCATATGGGACTCGATAAGCCCTAAGAGATACACTCTTGAATCATATATGAGGTTTGGTTAATCCCACAGACTTGAGCCCGTGGTCACTCATAATAATGGAATTAAGGAAGCTCCTTTCACCTACATAACTCATAATCTATAGTAGAGAAGTAAATATCGAGGGATTGATGAGTTTGGGACCATCATTTAAGTCTATCTTGACTTTGTATTTATGGATTTTATTCCTAGGCCAGTCCATTTGGGAAATTTGCACATATACATATTCAAACAGAGGCTTTCTCGCCTTCTTCCCAATTCCTTTCGAAACCCATTAATCACAAGTCTCCTTTGCTAAATATGATTAAATAGGAAGCCATTGACAAAATCTGAGATTTAATTTCTACTTCAAACTTCCCAAAACGCTAGGCCATCAGAGACACAAACTCTACCATTCAACGAGATAAACAATCAGACCATCATCTAGTTCAAGAAATTACATATTACAACAAAACAATAAAGGTAAAATAAATTCAGAGTCACACTTATCTGAAACTTTGTAATTTAGTTGGCAACTACTGAAAGGGGTTCCCTTTTCCACCCAACCATAGGAACAATTTTTCTTGGAGTATTCTTGAACTAGCCACTCGATATCTAGATCATGATGCCATGAGAGGGATTTTGCTTGATCTCAACAATGGAAAGGGATGAAGGTTACTCTCCTTTTATTCGCAGTTTTCTCTTCAGAACTAGAGAGCATCATGTGCTCTTCTTCTTCTTCTCTATTCATCCTCCAGACCATTCATGTGTCTTCTGTCTATGCTTATTCCCTCTACACATGATTTTTTCTCTCCTTTCTTTCCTTTCCTAGCAAGATTTCATGGGTCAGGTCAAGAAGTTTCAGATGGAACTCTTCCCATCTCCCTCATTGATTCTTGAGGGAATACTTCCCAACTACCATCCTGATTGGTAATTGTTGAGGAAAAGGTATGAAGAACCTTACTCAAGCATTTTCAGATCTTTCTAGGCTAAGGACAGATAGTTGGGAATGTTACCTGAAGTTTATAGCCTTTAATTCAAAAAAATCTCTTAATCCACAAGTAATATGTACTAGGGACTAAGGCTGATTTTATATGTTATATGCAACTATGAAAAATAAAGAAAGAAAATATATACATAAGTGTATGTAGGAAAAGAGATGAGAATAAAGTAAAATATGAACAATATCATTAAGATATGCATGTGAAATTGAAATCAGAAATCTGATTTTTTATATTAACTTCATTTTGAGATACAAAGAAGAACTCTCTTTACAAACCCCTGCGAGGGTGGGACCAAAGTCAAACTTAGAAGTATCTGATGAACACCATACAAAAATAACCTGACAACAAAAGAAAATTAAATCTAAATATCTGGATCAACTTGCCATAAATTTTTTGTCACTTGACTCTTTAGAAACAAGTTGCTGAAAGATATGATTCAGTTTTGAATCCAGCTGCCTTCAATAAGACCCTATTGTCATCAATATGGTTTAGCTTTCTAGTAACGCAGAATGAATGAATAAAATAATTATCTCACAAGTATAGAGCATACCTTATATCAAAAGTTCTTGTGTTCTCTCCTCCTTTGTCTCTTCAATTGATTTATCTTTTATTCTTTCCCAATAAGTTATGGTAGTTCAACTACCTTTCTTTTTCTAAGATTGATTAGCTTAACTAATTAGTTGAGACAAATAAATAATACTATATAAATAAGGGTCTATTTAAATAATAACTAAATAGGTGGGACCCCTTGTCTCTCCAATTTTTATTTCTTTAATAATTATCCAAACGTGAAATATAATATTCCAAAAACATAACTCAAATATTAGCCTTGTAACTCCCATCCTCATATTAATAGTCAAATATTTTAATATCAAAATAAAACATGACTATATCCAAAAAATAGAATCATTTATATGTTGTCCAAAACAAATCTGTTTGAATGTGTATTTATTGTCCAAACATTCTGTCATATCAATAAAAACTATCATCAAAATAAAATAACATTGACAACATTAAAAACCATATTTTCTATGAGAGGCGGTTTGCCTCTTTTCACTACTGCTCTCTTTTGATATTTTTGTTGTTTTCCCTTCTATAGCAGCCTTAGGATGATTGGAACCTTAGGGATGGATTTCACTGATGACATGGGGGCAATTATCCTTGAGGTGGAGATGAGAGGACATTGATTCAGAGGAATTCTCAGAAGAGTTAGGGGAATTGACCACTCTTTCCCCTTTATTAGTCTTTGGTTCGGGCATGGTAGTTTTAATCCTTTTGGTTGCATGTGAAGACAGGGATGGTCAAGACATGTGATCAACTTGGGAGTTTGGATTAAATGGTGGTGGAGGAAGGGGCAATGTCAACGATATTGTAGACCAACCATTGTGATGTGCAACAGGTTGATGGATGATCTATTTCCAACCATCATTGGTAGGTGGTTCTAGTTGGATAGAAACATGAGAGGGGACACATATACCAGAGAAATTTTGGTGTGGTTGGAAAGGAGGCCTCTCATGCCTAGGTTGTAGAATTCCTTGGCCAACCAGATTAAAAAACCATCTTGGAAAAGATGATTTAGTTCTTGAGGATCAATGTTAAAATGTATGAAGAATCATGGCCTTCTATGGCCACTTTTCCAACTGTTTCTCTACCTCTGTTTACACCTCTTCCATTTCTACCTCTACTAAAGAAACTCATCTTGAAACAATATTTCAAAAAAAATATGAAAATTTTTAACAATCCGTTTGCTAATACTCGACCTAAATAAAATCAAGATGTTGGTTCTATCATTCACAACAGAAGCATATGCAATCCATCCATTAACACAATTTCACCAAATCCAATTTAATAATTAACTACAATTGAATAGGGAATGATAGGGTCATTGGAAATATGAGGGGTTTTATAATGAATGAAAAATGGTAGCATGGATGGGAATAAAAAAATGAATATTGTTCAAGAAACACATATTTCTTTTCTTCCAAAAACAATATCTCCATGTCACAATTTCCAACCCAGAATCATTATCCAATCCTTTTTAATCTTTTTACTTTAAACATGATATTCAAGATAATAGAACATGGGATGGATAAATGTTACTGGGAAGGTGGTGGGCATATAGTGAGCAAAAAATGAAATAATGAACATGAAAAATAAAAATTACTGTTATGTTACAAGAAACAACATTTATTAACTTTAAAATCAACATTGGTAATATCTACAAAATCATTTGAATATTCATTGTTTTCCATCCAAAACTTCCACCAATTTTTTTTATGCCATAGAACTCTTTTAAAATTCACACACAGGATCCACAACCTGGAAACAATCTTTTTAAATTGGACGATATAAAAATCAGGTGAAATAGATATGATTATTAAAATAAAATGAATTTCATTTCTCCTTTTAAACTGTCATAACTTTCCGTAGGAGATTGTTTACAATTTTTTTTTATCTCAATCATAATCATACAAAATGTCTCAAACATCATGAGAGGAAGAGAAACAAAGAGCTATCCTCTTTTCATTATATAAAATTTACATCACAACCTCCAATAACAACTGCAAACAAACCGGGTTTGAAATCCCCTACGACTCTGGTGGGCATTGTTTCCATAACATTCCTTTTAAACTAAAAATTGTTTAAATCACCTCATAGATCAATAAAAAACGAGCCATAATTTTGTGGGTGACATCAATATTTCCGACTGTTGGGTCTAATAGTTGGACAAGACTTTGAAGCTAGGTTTATAATATTCACTTGCCCAAATTATCGGATGAAAAAATAAGGTTTGGGACTGAAAAATAGGCACAGGCCTCAAGGTATGGCTACAACAAAATACAACATATTTAATTCCCAAAGTGACTATAAGATAATACACAAGGCTCCACCACCTTTTAAAACAATGGCAAGGATAATACAAAATGGCTGGGAGACTTTGAAAGTTTGGATATGCAGTAAGGATACAACAAAATGATCACAAAACCGATAGTGGGTCTACTAGTTAAACAAAATTCAACTTTGGATTTTCTTTTATTCATTCACTTGTGTATTGGAAGAGGAAGTGAGGCCTGAAGCAGGAATATAGGCKTAGGGTTTGAAACRTGGGTTGCAAGCAAATAAAATGTTAATAACCAAAATATATCTACAAATATAATCGCMACAAATACTGAATACAAAAGCACCGCAATAGATATMGAATAACAATATGCAAAATATCTTTTATTACTATCAAACCCTTAGGGTAGGGAAACACCATACAATGGATCCTATTATGGAAGGGATCCTCTCCCGTTCACTTGCCTCTTCGAGGGGGMATCCTCCTATTGAGCTACCGCTCCAAATACAATACTTCTCTTCATGTCCCCTTACATTGCTTGAACACCTTTATATAGTGCTACCATCACCTAAGAACATTCTATAGGAGGAATATTCTAGAAGTAKAACCTTCTAAGAAGTCCTCTTACATTTATTATATCTAACTAATCATTTATTATATCTAACTACCATAGTGGGTCTTATTTAATAATATAGTAGACCTAGTCCACCTTACATTGAATGGCCTCCACTATTATCATTATGGAATCTCTACCCCCCCCACTAACTCTATAGCTACCTAACATTCCATCCTCCTTATTAAAGCATTGTCATCAACGCTTGATGTACAACCATATACCAGGGTCCCATGGATAAGTGTGGACCATAGTGCTAAAGTAGACTAGAGAACCAGGGTCCCATTGAGAAATCAAAGCCACCATGCTGAAGTAGTCCAACCGCCATTGTAAACCAAGGTCCCATGTCCAAGTGCTCATGTGAACTCCACACAGAAGATATCAACACCCAATAACAAACTGAAAATTATGCTCCCAATACTGACACCTATCATGTGGATCCAAATAAGAATATCCATCCACATAGTGGGAAAGGGTCAAAGCTGAATCTGGAAGGAACAATACCATTGTAGATTATGCAGGCTGGATGCTGGTAATCATAACTAGCTCCTAATGTGGGACATTGATGTTCTCTATAGAAGGTGGAGTAGAGTCATCAAATAAAATATGGAAGTGGTTGTCATCCCATAAATGACAACTATCCATATACCAATCATCGAAATCGACCTCAAAATAATACCAAGAATATATTTCTTGATTATATTCATCTCTATTGTCCACCATAATAAATCTCTCCTGCATGCTATCCAATGAATCTTGAATACTATGAAAACTATCATTGAGGCCGTTTGTGACGTCAACTACAAATTCATCCAATTTATCATTCAATGTGTCATACATTTGAGATTTAAATGCTTCAGTAATTTGTAGAATTGATTTCAGGGTTTGAGAGGAAATATCCATATAAGCACCCTATGAAAATTTATGAACTCCGCAGTCCTGCTGCTGTCATGAAAAATGCCAAAAAATAGAACAATAAATTACAGCGGAAACCATACAATATGACTGACTAAGCAATGTAGATAACTGGTGCCAAGTATGACCATCCATCCATCCCAATAGATGTCGAACATGATGTCTATATGCTGCCTTGCCACCTTGATCTTGCTTTGCATCATGTTGGGGTTGCCATGGGATTTTTTCTATATCTTGATCTCTTCCCATAGTTTCGGTAGTCCTCCATGCACCTCTTGATCGGTTTCCTATCTGGTGCCCTGCTGGTGCATAAATGTGTTGATGCACACGCCCTTGCCTTGACGACTGTTGTGTCTCTATATGATGTGGATGGCGATATACAACAACTATAGGTATATGTTTCTTTTTCTTCAAATCTGCAACACTTTGTGCCTTTGATTCAATGACCTCCTTAGCTTCCTGATTATGTCCTTCCTATAGTTTTTCTTCATCTCCTTCTTTAGAGTTTTCATCTGATTCAACTTCAGACTCAACAATAACTTCTTTGCTAGCTTCCATGGGTCCATCTTTCTTACTAAGAGACACATATTTCAATGTAATTTTCTTTTTCTTGTACCAAAGATTTATAAACTTCTTTTGTACATTAATATTAATGGTACCCATTGATTCTATCCAGGAATATCCTAAAACAATGTCTTCATCACCCATATCTAGAGCCTCAAAATATGAATGCAACACATATTACCCATACTGAGCTTCAAATATTTAAAAAGTTTAACATTTTCACCTGCAACCTGTGTGCTTTGAATATTCTTTTCCGGAACTTGCAATCTAATAACCAACTGAATATTGATAAAATTTTGTTTGCAACTAGGGTTAATAGAAACAATGACATTTTATTTATGAATACAACCATGAACTTGTAATAGAGATTTTCCACATGAAAATAAACTCTTCGTGATGTCTTTATCTGTACTCTTTGTATAATACCACTTGTCTAAAATTAATTTTTCAAGTGCTTCCTCAGAAAGTGACATCCACTTAGAATGGTGAAATGATTTCCGCCATTTTAGAGCATCACCTTTGAAACCCCAGTCTACAAAAGATTTCCACTTCCCTTTCCATTATGACTTGTGGGACTTTAAGAAGTATTCAATACTAGGACCATCATATTTTCCTGTAAAATACATCTTGCTTGGAAAAAATATTCAACAAAAACTAGGGTTTAAAAATAAATTACCATAGAAAATCGCGGTTTTCTTCGGAAAAACCTTGAAAAACTATTGAATTTAAAATCCTCATAACTTTACTTCCCGAACTCCGTTTCGGCTGATTTTTTTTTGAAATTGGGTATTTTTCTGAGATAAATTCAACTACCCAATTGGTTTTTCCAAATTCAGCTCATAAAGCTTCAGATATGAACCTGAAGTGAACCACCCTCTTTTTCTTTCCTAGAAAAATCTTGCAAAAAGAGAAAAAATGATTCTTCCCTTCTTTGGCCAAGGAAAGTGCTCTAATACCAATTGTTAAGTACCTATATCAGATCTGCAAATTTACTTCAGTAAGACCAATAATAAACCATAAACTATTCACCATAACATGAACAGAGGAATATAGAAAACCCTTGAGGTAGGGTAACACCATATATTAATCCTTAAGGAAGGATGACACTCCTCAAGCAATGCTTGATACATTCACAATGTTCTTCACTCTGCTTCATTACATTTCTTATACTTATTTATATAGCTCTCTCTATCTCCCAGGAACCTTCTATATAGCCTTCTCACATTTATTACATCCAACTACCATAGTGGGCCTTTATTAATATAGTGGACCTAGTCCACCTTACATTGAATGACAACATTATCATATATTAAATGAATTCCACTAATAACACATAACTACATTCCCACTAGGTACCTCCCTAGGTACCCCATATTACCTCCCTAGGTATACTTCAAAAAATCTCGACTCTTTCCATCAAAAGACAGCAAGATAAAACATACATGTCACCCACAACATCCAAGCCATGGTAAAAATAAAACTACACATATTCCATGGTGAAAATGTTATGCAATATTCAAAAGACCCAACTATATATTTTCTTTTACAGAGGAAACCATCAGAAATAATTATATGAAATGAGAGAAAATGAACACCTTCATCCACAGTTACTTGTCAATAACCATATCATAATAATATCACGTTCACTCTAGGCCCATACAAACACATATTTCAAACATAATAAAATGCTGATCGTTATTTCCAATTTGAAACATTTAAACGCCAACACTAAGACACCCCAAATCAAAATGTGAGTTACACGGCCAAAATGGCCACATTAAATCCATTAAAAACTTCAGAAAAAAACACATTCTGCATGCAAACTATAAGATCCAAAATAATGATTTTATCTGGAGTAGAGATGACCATCATGAATGGAGAGATAAGAGCCAACATACCTGTGAGAAGAATGCCAAAAATATTAAGAGTACAACTATTTTTCTGCCAAAGGTTGAGCACAATTGAGGCGTTGCTAACCAGAGTAGCAGAACAAATATGAGGAGACAGTGCACATGGTATATTTGAGGTAGGGTAAGAATGACGTGTAGTAAATGCATGTTGCTTCCCTTATTTCTTCATTTAATGCCATCAACCATAGTAAAAAATAGATCACTTCCAACTTCCAAAGAAAACACTTGTTCCAATCATAGAATATCTCCATCGTATATCTAATATGAATAGAACATAATGTGTCATTTCCAAATTCGAAGTCAAATCGACCCCTCATATAAACTTTATAACAATAATATTCCCATTTAACAATTAACATTGACATAATATGTCCTACATACTTTGCTAGTGGAGTATTATATTCACATAATAATAATTTTCCCTTGTATGAAAATATACCATGAGTGGCATATGGCTTATATTTGAAACAATATATCAAAACCTAAGGGCAGTAAGAGTGGACTAATATGTTTAATACAATACAAATTTTCTTTATTTTGAAATCAAATTGCTAGCACCCCTATCATCCTATAGTTGCACATGGAAATAGGTTAGGATTTCCACTCTTATTCTCAAACTATGAATCCTTTTGGTAAGGTAATTTGAGCGCAAATAAGAAGATCTCTTTCTATCATTGTTTTTATCAAGGGGTCCCACCTATCTAGTATTATTTAGTATATATATAAGTAATAATGCATTGCAACCTATTTGTAGGAAATAACTTTATGTTTCTCTTTTTTTAGGTGTCAACAAACTGGTGAATCCACATGGAAATATGTTCTCGATAGATTTAGAAGTTTGAATGCTTGGCTCCACAAACCTGTAGAAGTAGGCGATTGAAACTGTTCATAAAATAGTTGTGCAATAGGGGGGAAAATATGGTTTAAGGGAATAAATGAGATGGGATTTCAGGGAATAACTTATGGAAAGTGAGATGTATGAGGGGAAGTATCCTGTATGCATAAAAATCAACAAGGTTAATAACTAATATTTTTTTTTTTAAACTTCAAGGAGAATGCTTTTGATATGCTCTTAAATATTAGAATGAAGGGAAGAAAGGGATAGTAGAGACCAGGAAGAAAACAAAACCAACTATACTACAACAGTATTGAAATAAAAAAGCTATTCCATCATTGTCTCAAAAGGAATATATCATAGCAACTGTGTCTATCTTGTTTTCATTGATCAACAATACTTACAGAGTGACATCATTATGGGAAAATTGTTCGTCACTTTATTTTTGACGGCCATGCAAAACAAACAATAGTAACTAAAACTCAATAAATCAAAGTGACAAAAAAAACATAAGACAAAAATATATACAACAATCATATTTACACAAAATAGAACCAGTGGTCAATATGGTTCCACATAATGTTTCAGGTGGGAACCATTGGTAGTGTAAGAAAACAATCGCTCATCTATGTCTTTAAGAAGATATGAATTTGTGACGATGATAAAAACGATTTTAAATGGACCTAGACATGAATTTTGGAATTTAGAATGTCTCCCTCTCTCAGCATGGGTTGAATCCCATAGTAAGACTTTGTCATCAATCTTAAATTCAACAACCTTTGCTCGTTTGTTGAAATACTTCTTCACCGTTTTCTACCTCCTTTTCAAAATTTCTAAGGAAAAAGTCCTTTGTTCTTTCAATTATAACAATGTATTTATCCTTTGAGAAACATCAAAAGAATTTAATTCTTCAGTCTGTAGCATCAACTGTAAGGAAGACATCTCTAGTTCAATAGGCATAATAGCCTCTTGGCTGTTTACGAGCTGAAAGGGAGTAAATATTGCACTTTCTTTGTTGGTAGTATGGTCTTCCCAAGCATATGTTAAAAGTGTGTGTCAATGGAAAGGTTTGTATTCTATGATTCTATTTATAATCCTGACCAGGTTTTTATTAGTAGAATCTGCTTATCAGTTTCCTTGAGGATAATGAGCAGATGAAGTGAAATGATTGCCACCTATTTTAGCCACAAATTGAGTCAATTTTGTAGAAATGAAGGCTGGACCATTGTTTGTAATGATTTATAATGGAAGGCCAAATACATAAAATATATTAGACTCTAGAAAAGAGATCACTTTTTCATATCGCACATGTCTAAGAGGGACAACCTCAGTCCACTTAGTAAAGTAATCAATGGCTGTCAAAATAAAGATATGTCATGTAGATGATGAAGGATTGATTGGACCAATAAAGTCTAGACCCATCTTAGAAAAAGGAAAATACGAAAGGATAGGCTGTAGAGGCATGAAAGAAAGACGTTCTTTACCAATGAATTTTTGGCATTTATCACATGAACCTACAAATTTGTAAGAATCAAGAAAGATCAAAGGCCAATAATAATCATTTCTTATGATGATCTGAACTCAGGGGTGATTAGTTTCCAATAATTTCTTGATCCTGTCACTCCTTCAAAGGGTCAATTACAGATTGTTTTACTTGAGAGGATTTCAATTAACGGTATAGTTGAGGTCTTTATAGGCTTGAATCCAAAGTGAATAAAAACCTCTTTTAGCTTCCTTATGTGTTATATGTCATGCTTGCATTTAATATTATATGTGTGGAAATTCATGGAAAAGCAACATAAGAACATAATAGACATAATATATATGACACTTCCATTGATAACGAAGTTCACCTGATTTGGTGAACTTCCGGGTCATGCTCCAAATCTTGACCGCTTTATTCTCCTCACTGTAATGATGTCTCTCCTTTACAAGTTGTAATACCAAAGTCCTGTGATGGTGACAGAAACAAGAGAGAATAATGTGATCAAGAATGTTTATCATTCCCACATACTTAATACAGAAAAAGAGGAAGAATAAGCAATGACCCCCATCATCATGGATCCATCAAAATCCTTAGATATTCTACTTAGATCCAAACATATATGCAACCCATACATAGATCTCGAAACCCACGATATTTCTAACTTCTTTGTTGGTCACTTATCATCCAAGTGCCAAAATTTCTCTTTCACATTTCATTGAATTGTTTATGTAGAAGAAGAGAAGAAAGAATGAAATAGAAGGAAATAAGATGGTCTTGCTGCCTTGCTGTGGCCTCTCCATGCTCCTTTAGATCTATTTCAAGCATACTATGTTGCAACATTTAATGAGTGATGCAGACCCCCTACCTCAGCAGGGTCCTGTGACCTCCCGGTCTCTGGATCGATCTCTTCCTTGAGCTGAAATGACCCTTTGGGCTCTTGGTTGGAACCCTTTGGATGAATCCATAGGTCCTTTCGTCCTTCTGGTATAGGTCTTGATAAAACCTGTGCATGCCTCTTTTTCCTGTTTCGAGGTTTTGAGATTTTGCGAGCCGAGACTCCATGTCTCCTAACTCCTGGTCCCTCGAATACCCGGACCCCGAAATGATGAAATATACTCGTGACCACATTCCACCTTTCAGGATTTCAGAATTCACGATTTAGCGATTTCAGTGGCAGACGGTTCTTGGTCCTTCAACTTCCTGGGTCCTGAAATGTCGAAAAGGGCTTAACGGGCTTTGGTTCCTCCCTTAGCCTCTGTCCATGTGACCACATATTTGTGTCCACATACTTAACGCCAAAGTGATATTGACTTTCATGATTCAGGGAATCACGATGAAAGGGTCTCTCCTTTCCCCTTTCGAACCTCTAGTGGGCGAAATGCCGAAATGGCAAAATGCTGAAATGTTCCAATACCTATCCCTTCAGTTTTTTGTGAATCGCGACTTCGGGTTTCTCTATTTCGGGAAATATGGTTACAAGGGATATCTCTACCCCTTAGAAACTCTGGTGGCTGAAATGCCGAAATGCCGAAATGTCTCGGTGCTTGTTCCTTCGGGATTTCACGTTTTGCAAAATCAGGACACAAGGAGTATCCTTGTTCCTTGGAATCTCCGGTCGTCGAAAAGCCGAAATGTCCCAGCACCTTATCCTCTGGATTTTGTGAATCGTGACTTCGAGTTTTGCAATTTCGAGAATTCCGGTTACAAGGGATATCTCTGCCCCTTGGAACCCCTGGTGGCCGAAATGATGAAATATCCTGGCATTCGATAAATGGCTCACCATGATCCCTGGGATCGACGGTTCTGGTCGAATCGTGATTTCGCGGTTCAGGATTCTGAAAGACGAGTCTCTGTCTTTCCAACTCGCAGTACCTGAAATGCTGAAATGGGCATTGAGAAACTCTTGCCACTAACCTCCTCGCAGTTCCACTTGATCCAATGGCTTATGGGGTTTCGGTGTTCCTCCTCGAGGATTTTCCACCATCCGTTCAGATCTTTGAACTCCCCTCACCTGGATCTACGCAACATTAAATTTTGCGCTCCTTCTTCCAATCGGACGATCCACGGGAACTTCCATAGTGATCCAACGCTCGATGACGCTCTTCCTCCTAAGATTTTTACTCGATTTCAACTTAGAATATTTTCCAAGTCTACGACGAATCAACCTTCGTTCCTTATAGGGAATGAATTCCTAGTCTCGACAACACCTTCAGAAGTGTTATCCCTCCTAATCTTTGTCTAGTTCAGACTTCGATCTGTCGCACACTCCTTCCGTCTGAGGGATTTTGATAACTTATATCCACGGTGTTCTTCTCTGGCTTGATGCACACCTTCTAGAGCTCCCAATGAAGAGAAACAATTGAAACTGGGAAAATTCACAGTTCCATCCACTTGTTCATGAAAACAAAAAATAACAGGAAAATGCGCATAGTCCAAACACCATACATTTGGGTCAATTTTACTTTCTATTATATTCAAAAGTGCCCACTGTCTACACAATACATTCAAAATTACAGTCACTCAAAAGATTGATATCTCCTGGTAACTCACAGTTCTCTCTTACTGCTCGTTTCTCTATGTATTCCAGCTCTCTCTAACTGGGTGTTTAAACTTCTACATAACTCAAAGATGCTTCTAGGGTTTCCCCTGGCTACTTGCCTACTCTAAAATTCATCCTACACTATCTAAGTCCAGTCACATTCCAGAGCCGAAGTGGAAACTCCTACTCTGTTTAGAATTTTCAAAACGTGCCTCAAAGGGTAAAATTCAACATCAGTTCAAGCGTGCCTCCAAAAGTGAATTCTGGCGCTGAGTGAAGGAAGATTTCAAAATCGGCTACAATTGTCAATGTTGAATTTCTAAAAGAACTCACACTTGTTGAGTGGTCCTGCCTCTATGCACTTGCCAATGATACTCCTGCATCAATGAGGAACTAACATAATGAAAAGCATGCTTACATTGGCTTCTTCAAAACTTATCCTATTGATCAAAGTCTCTGTTTCTGAAACAAACATCTCTATTGGATTCATGTTGTCGAATTACCCAAAATCGACTGTCAAATCATCTCCATCTGACTCTGTCACCTTCAGGCCTCCTCTACACCTCTTTCTCAATCCATGTGCAAAGTTATGTAATTAATACACTGTACTCTACATTGAAATTCGTGCCTAGTACGGATTCATATGGGTTGGGCACACATCTCCTCTCCTACAATAGAAAAATCAACTTTTAAGTAGAAAGGAGGGTAGAGTTAACCAAATGGGTGGTTAGCCCACTTGGTTGGCGAATGTGTAATTAAAGCGTTTTCATTGGGAAGGTTCCGGAGTCAAACCCATAGGCCTCCCTTTTTGGAATAAGTTACAATCAAATACAAAATTAGCGCTAGATGCTGCTAGTTGTTGGGTTGGATATGGAGGACCGACATAAACATTGATAAGTATAGCAAAGAATGGGTTTCACATTTGGAAGATTGGGTGGATGTTTGGTGGGATATGCCACCACTGTTAATTATGGCGGAGGGGTTGGCTGTGGGATAGATATGGCAGAAAACTGTGATATTTGGCAGGTCGACGACCAAATTTTTTTAATTTGAATTTTTCAATCACTGGCCCTCATTGGGCATTTTCCCGCTGCCACGTGCCAGCCCCTGACTGGGCCACATGGTGGCCAGGTGTTGGTTGAACTTAGTACAGTAACTGCCTATGTATCTATGCCATGTTTCTCTTGACTATTGGCCCATATTTCAGCCTGTGATAGGACCATGTGGCTGCTCCTGGGTGGTGCCTCATGGTGTCACCTGGGGGTGCCACGTATCACATTTCCACTGACCCATTTGGAAACCCAAAGTTCCAAATAATCATGACATGTGGCACATTGTCATTGGGCCACATCGTCATGCTAACATCATTGCCACTGTGTTTTCCATGTCACCTGCAATGTCCTATACGTATGCCACATGTCTTCCCTGTCTCGTACAGTTTGCCACGTGGTTGTATGGACTACTACATGGAACTTTCTCATTGGTCCACATGTCGACCTGAAAATGCAAAAAATGAGTGACATGTGGCAGCCTATGGTGCTGCCACATCATCATTCTAACATCATCATGACACATGTCGATCTCTAATAGTGCCACGTATCCTGTACAGACATGGGTGTCATCCGTACTAGTGTTGATGTCAACAGTATGGACGCTGACTCATCCCTGCTGACTGGGCCAGGTTGACCAAAACGTTGACTACAAATATATTTTGATCCGTAACTTCGATTGATGAACTGTTTACACCATTGGAAAGATTACGACACGCTCTTTGTGATGAAGTCGTTTTTTCTGAGTTTTGAGGACTTTGGATTTTTTCCCTTTCTCATTTGTTGAGGCCCTTCTCAGCCTCCTGGGACACTTCTAAAACTTTTGAGATGTTCCCTAGATCCTTTCGGATCATATGATCTTAAAATAAGTAGGTTTAGTAGAAAAATGGCCACCAATATGGATGACATTTGTTGATGATCCATGTACTTCCTGTAATAATTTATGTGCTTCTTCATCATTTACAAATCATAGCAACAAATTATCAAAAAATATTCTAAACAAGGAGTCTCCTAAAATGATGTACTTAGAAGCTTCAAGGTAGAGTCTCCTTCTATGATGAGGATCCAACTCATCTAGGAACCTTTGAAATTGAAAATAATACACTAGATTTTTATACCAAGGATGCTAAGATACATAGAGATTTTGATTTTAAATATAAAATAGTGCTGAAAGAGGGTTATCTTGATTGTCAAGTTCTTCATTTGGTTCATCATGATGAGCTAAGTGAAGGGATAAGTCTCATCCCTTGATTGTCTTTGAAGTCATGATTGTCAAATCATGCTCCTTAATTTTTTTAAGACAACGTGCAAGTTTTCCTGAAAGATAAGTTTGTGAAAGTAGACACTTGACAATAGGCATATGGACTTTTACTTGCGTATGTTTTCCCAAAATAAAACAGATTTTTTTTTATATAGCTTTGACAAGTTCGAAAGCATGTTTCTCAATATAAGAATATTTGACCTCGTCGTGTGATAGACTTTGACTCATGTAAGCTACACGTTTTTTATTTTTTTGGTCATCACTTTGCAAGAGAATAGAAAAAAATGCTTCCTTAGTGGCATTGGTATATATAATAAAATATTTCTCAAAATTTTGTTTCGCCAAAATCGACACATAATTGATCGCCTTCTTAATCCTAAGGAAAGCATCTTCGACATCATATGTCCAAGAAAAAGAATGATCTTTCTTCAAAATATTATGGATTGGTTAAACCATGACAACAAAATCAGGAACAAATCTGTGAACAAAACTAATAATTCTCATGAAATCTTGAACTTTTTTCTTGGAGGTGAGGGAAGGGAGGTTTAGAATGGTAGTAATCCTCTTAGGATCAATACTTATCCATGAATAAAAAACAATGTGGCTGAGAATCTTACCCTTCGTGACACCAAAAATAGATTTGGAAGGATTTAAAGAAACACCAAATTTTCTACAACGCATGAGAACTTTTATAAGATGCCCGAAATGATCCAACTGATTTTTAGAATAAACAATCAAATCATCAAGATAAACTTGGACAATCTTACCGATTAGATAGTCAAAGGCTATATGCATACCTTTTTGAAAGGTGGCACCTGCATTAGATAAACCAAATGGCACACGTTCATAATAAAATGTGCCACAACGTGTGGTAAATGTGGTTTTATATCTATCAATCCTTTTTACCTTGATTTGATTATATCTAGAAAAATCGTCAAGTAAGGAATTCATTTGAGACCCTGCAAATTGTTGTAAAATCATCTCCATATTAGGAAGCGAAAAATGGTCTTTGAAACTTGCCTAGTTTAATGCGTGGAAATCGACACATAATCTGATCTGAACATTACTTTTCCGAATAGGGACAAGATTTGAAACCCATTCTGAATACTTAACTAGAAATATTATATTAGCTTTCAACAATTTTTCCAATTCTTTCCTAATAGTGGCTTCAAGCGCATGATTAACAAGTCTCTATCTTTTCCTAACTAGTTTTTCCCCTTCCTTGATAGGAATGGCATGTTGTATGAGAGTAGGATCAAGACCACGAAGATCCTCATACGACCAAGAAAAAACATCTTGAAATTCACAGAGTAAATCTATGAATTTTTCTTTCTCTTCATCATAACATTGGGCACCTATCTTAATTATCTTTGGAGATTCAGATGTCCCAATATTCAAGGAAATGGTATCACCAACTTTCCTTTTTGAATCCTCTTCCTTATGTGCCTCTTGTTTCCTACATCACTTGATTAAAATGAACTTTTGAGAGGAGTCAAGCCTTTAATAAATTTTTCGTCTTCATTCCAGATGATTTCCTTAGGCTTAAAAGGTTCATTTTGTACGAAAGAGAAAATGCCTTCATCACTTGGGAAAAATTTCCATGATTCTATGTTATTGGGAAGGTGAGGATGGTATAGATATTAGAATGTACAATCAAGCCTTTTAGGTAAGAGATGTCGAGTAGGAGAGGCTACAAAAATAACTAATCTATCAACCATTGAATTAGGTTCTATTTTAACATAAGTGATGTTAAATGACAATAGGTTTGAAATCAACATCCAAACAACTTAGGTATAATGTTTAAGTAACTTATTGTTTGGTACATAAAATTTCTATACAAGATTCACAACAAGTTCAGAATCACCAAAGACTGTAAGGTGGCCACAACCAAGATTATAAACATTTTCAATGCCCAGTAGTAAGGCCTCAAACTCAACAATATTGTTTGTACAAGAAAGTTCCAGTCTATAAGAGAAATTGTGATTTTTTTTTATAGGAGAATACAAAATGAGTCCGGCTCCATTACCTTCATTTGAACATGAGACATTGAAATGCATGTGCCATAGGCCATCATCGAAATCAATTGGCTCAAGTATAGTTTCACCTTCATCCACAAATATAGAGTATACCCCCAAATCTTCTTAGAGATATTTTACATTGGGTTGGGGGACACTTTCTATATACCATGGAACTATTGCTTCCATAAGAACTATAATGTTCTTTCTATTTAGAGGGATGGATAAATATGTACCATCAAGTGAAAGGTATTCACCAGTTAAGGATTGCCAGTCCCTTCCCAAAATAATTGAGTAGTTACTCACCGACATGTCAATTACTTGGATATTGAGAGTTGTTCTTATCTCGGGATGTGCACACAAAAATAAGGTTACATATTTGATTTTCCCTATAGTTGATTGTTGCATATTATTATAAGAGAGATTGCTTCTAAATTTTTTGTTGGTACAAGATAAGCCAAGATCTTTCATGATAATTTTAGACATCACAATTGGACCAGATCTGCCATCAATTAGGAAACAATGATATATTTTATCCATGATTTTTACTGAAATATAGAAAATGGGGTTTTTTATAGGGTTCCTAAATTTATTTACACCTATCTTATTTATAGTTGAATCCTCTTCCTTTGACTCTTCAGATAGATTGGCTATGGTGGAAACCTTACCTCCCATAAAGTCCTTAAGATGCTTCTGTTGTTCTGGGATGACAACTATGTCAAAAAGGGTAGCATCAACTTTTATATTAGCCAATTGGTTAAGGGTATTGTATTTATAAGAGGGAAGAGGAGAAGATACTCCTTGATTAATTGAAGTTCTGACAGTTTGTGTATCATCACTTTGAGAAGATGAGCTTGCAGAAAAAGAAGTGCGAGGAGGATCAAATTTACTCTTGGTAGTGTAAGATTTATTCCTAGTATTTACTACCATAACATCTTCTGGTTCAGTCCAATCTAAAACATCGATAGTGGTCTCAGGCCTTTTGCAAAAAATCTTATCTCTAACATTTCGTTTAACCTTGCATGTATTTTCATCATGATTCTCTTCACAAACATTACACCAAGAGTGAGTCATCATGGCTTTTGGATGAAAAGTGGTTTCATTGGTATTTATAAAAGGAACTAGAGGAGAAGTCTGGGAAGAAGAGGAAGAAATATATCTGCATAACTCTTTGAAAAGGTGGCACCTGCATTAGATAAAAAAAATGGGATACGTTCATAAGAAAATGGGATACGTTCATATCTATCAATTCTTTTTACCTTGATTTGATTATATCCAGAAAAATCGTCAAGTAAGGACATCATTTGAGACCCTGCAACTTGTTGTAAAATCATCTCCATATTAGGAAGAAGAAAATGGTCTTTGAAACTTTCCTAGTTTAATGCATGGAAATCGACACATAATCTGATCTGACCAGTATTTTTCCGAATAGGGACAAGGTTTGAAACCCATTCTAAATACTTAACTGGAAATATTATATTATCTTTCAACAAATTTTCCAATTCTTTACTAGTAGTGGCTTCAAGCACAGGATTAATAAGTCTCTGTCTTTTCCTAACTGGTTTCCCCCCTTACTTTATAGGAATAGTATTTTTTATGAGAGTAGGATGAAAACCATTAAGATCTTCGTACGACTAGGAAAAAACATCTTGAAATTCACGGAGTTAATATTTGAATTTCACTTTTTCTTCATCAGAAAATTGGGCACCTATGTTAATTTTCTTTGGAGATATAAATGTCCCAATATTAAAGGAAATGGTATCACCAAATTTCCTTTTTGAATCCTCTTCCTAATGTGCCTCTTTTTTTCCTACATTGCTTGAGGAAAATGAACTCTTGAGAGGAGTCAATTCTTTAGGAAAATTTTCATCTTCAACCGCGATGATTTCCTTGGGATTAAAAGGTTCTTTTTGTATGAAAGCACAAATGCCGTCATCACTCGGGAAAAATTGCAATGATTTTATGTTATCAGGAAGGTGAGGATGATATAGAGATTGGAACATACAATCAAGTCTTTGAGGTAAGAGATGTTGAGTAGGAGAGACTGCAAAAATAACTAATCTATCAACCATTGAATTGAGTTCTCTTTTAACATAAGTGATCTAATAGCAAAAACAACGATAGTCGTCTTGAGAATTTTTCCAAAAATCTTATCTCTAGCATTTCGTTTAACCTCACATGTATTTTCATCATGATTCTCTTCACAAAACTTACACCAAGAGCGAGTCATCATGGATTTTGGTTGAAAAGTGGTTTCATTGGTATTTCTAAAAAGGTACTAGAGGAGAAGTCCAGGAAGAATATGAAAAAGGAATTCCTTTTCATCCATAGGCTATCATCCTATTGTTCATATCTTGCATGAGTTGTAGAATGGCATACATATCTATTTGCTTGACCAAATATCCCTTAGGAATACCCATTCTTTCTAGTTGTTCTTCATATTCTAGGGAAGTCTAAAGGGAGGAATCGAGATTGTCAATATCCTTTTCTTTGAGTCTATGACGATAAGGTGAAGGTAAAGCATTATAATAATGCATGGAAGTAGCTTGATTTTGAGGATGGATTAGTTCGGGGATTTGATTATATAGCTTAGTGAAATTAAGGTTAAAATATTTAATAGTTTCACCATCCTTATAAGAAATATTTTTGTATTCCCTTAACTAATTAGATGGACTCTTGGGATGTCCATAAGTAGAGTTGAACCAATAAATCAATTCTTCCCAATTTTTTAGGCAGGATATCAAAAACATTTGTTGCATATTTCTCTTCAAGAGAATTGACAAACAAACACATGCAAGTATTGATATCGTTAGCCCCTATGTTATGAAAAGCATTAAAAAATGCTACCAATTGTTCATTTGTGGTTACAATACCATTTCCTGAGAACCTTGGCAAATGATCCTTAAATTTCAATAATGGTTGGGTTGTTGGTGYGAGATTCAAGGTAGAAGATACATGCCAAGGGGTGGTTGTARCATCCCTCAAATTGAAAAAGTCCATATTTCTTAATGACTTTAGCAGGTTAGGTAGTGGATTGAATAGGGAATTGATGACTATAGATACTACCAATCACAAATAAAGMAAAGGGTTGTGAGGAGGTGGAATCTCTGGTTCCACTACCACTACCATAATACATCATATTGAAGGTGATAGGTATGGGAGATGATTATGAACTGGTAGAATCAGATAGGGTTTGCCTAAGATCACTTTTTTTTGTGTTTGTACGAAAAAATTTCTCCTCCCTATTTAAAAAATAAAAGTAACTTCAGGGGATAATCCTCTTATTCTTCAAGAAATATGAGAACTAGAGGACATGAAACAAAAAAATAGGTCACTGTTTATTTCTGGGCTACCTTTGCCTGGCTTCCCAACGTTCACGTATGTTTATGTCCCTATAAATCATTTCCCAATAGCTACGAAGTTCAACACGAGTATTAACATTTAACAATATAATATTAAATAAAGTCAAGGCAATGCTCATTTGGTCATCAAGACCATCTCCAATATTTTACTATCTTGCAACTAGTATTGTCATTTGAAAATCATTCAAAGAGTAATAAGAAAAAATAGAAAAATAGGCCACTGTTTATTTCTGGGCTACCTTTGCCTGACTTCCCAATGTTCACGTATGTTTATGTCCCTAGAAATCATTTCCCAAGAGCTGCGAAGTTCAACACGAGTATTAATTTTTGATAAGATAGTATTAAATAAAGTCAAGGCAATGCTCATTTGGTCATCAAGACTGTCTCCAATATTTGACTGTCTTGCAACTGGTATTGCCATGGTAAAATCATTCAAAGAGTAATAAGAAAAAATAGAAAAATAAAATACATCAATGATACAACAACCAATGAGATATGGAAAGAGATCCCTAGTATGGTCACCAAATAAATGTTTAGGAAAAGGTATGAAGAACCTTACTCAAGCATTTTCATATCTTTCTAGACTAAGGTAATATAACTGGGAATGCTACCTAGAGTTTATAGCATTTAATTCAAACAATCTCTTAATCCACATGTAATATGTACTAGGGACTAAGACAGATTTTATATGTTATATGTACCTATGCAAAATAAAGAAATCAAAGATATAAATAAGTGTGTACAGGAAAAGAGATGAGAATAAAAGTAAAAACTAAACAATATCATTAAGATACACATGTGAAACTGAAATAAAACAATATTTATGATTTTTTTATATTAAATTCATTATGAGATACAAAGCAAAACTCTATTTACAAACCCCTGTGAGGGTGGGACCAAAGTCAAAATTATAAGTATCTGATGAAAACCATACAAAAATACTCTGGAAACAAAAGAAAACCGAAGCTAAAGATCTTGATCAACTTGCCATAAAAATGCTGTCACTTGACTCTTTAAAAAAAAGGTGCTGAAAGATATGATTCAATTTTGAATCTTGTTGCCTTCAATAAGACCCTGTTGTCATCAAGATGGTTTAGCTTTCTAGTAACTCATAATGAATGAAGAAAATAATTATCTCACAAGTATAGAGCATACCTTATATCAAAATTTATCCTTATGTTCTCTCCTCCTTTGTCTCTTCAATTGATTAAGCTTTTATTCTTTCCCAATAAGCTATGATAGTTCACCTACCTTTCTTTTGTTAATTTTAATTAGCTGAACTAATTAGTTGAGACAAAGAAATAATGATATATAAATAAGGGTCTATTTAAATAATAACTAAATAGGTGGGACCCCTTGTCACTCCAATTTTTATTTCTTTAATAATCATCAAAACATGAAATATAATATTCCAAAAAAATAACTCAAATATCCACCTTGTAACTCCCATCCTCATATTAATAGTCAAATATTTTAATATCAAAATAAAACATGACTATATCCAAAAGTAAAATCATATCCATGCTGTCCAAAACAAATCTTTCTGAATGTGTATTTCTGTCCAAACATTTTTTCATATCAATAAAAACCATCCTCAAAAGAAAATAACATTGACAACATTAAAAACCATATTTTCTATGAGAGGTGGTTTGCCTCTTTTCACTATTGCTCTCTTTTTATCTTTCTTCTATTTTTCCTTTCGTAGTAGCCTTAGGCTGATTGGAACCTTGGGGATGGATTTTGATGATGACATGAGAGAAATTGTGCTTGAGGTGGAGATGGGAGAACACTAATTTAGAGGAATTTTCGGAAGAGTTAGGGGAATTGGCCACTTTTTTCCCTTTATCAATATCTAGTTCAAGCATGGTATTTTTAAGCCTTTTTATTGCATGTGAAGGCTGGGTTGGTGAAGCAATGTGATCATCTTGGGAGTTTGGATTAAATGGAAGTGGAGGAGGGGGAAATGGCAACAATACTACATGGCAACAATTATGATGTACAACAGGTTGATGGATGATCTCTTTCCAACCATCATTGGGAGGTGGTTCTGGCTGCATAGAAACATGAGGGGGGACATCGATACCAGAGTAATTTTGGTGTGGTTGGAAAGGAGGCCTCTTAGGCCTAGGTTGCAGAATTCTTTGGCCAACCAGATTAAAAATTACATCTTGGAAAAGTTGATTTAGTTCTTGAGGATCGATGTCAAAATGTATTGAGAATCGTAGCCTTCTATGGACTCTTTGCCAATTGTTTCCTCTACCTTTGTTTACACCTCTTCCATTGTTGTCCCTGCTAAAGAAACTCATCGTGAAGCGATATTTCAATTAGAATATGAAAACTTTTAATAATCAATTTGCTAATACTCTACATAAATAAAATCAATATGTTGGCTCTATAATTCACAACAAAAGCATATGAAATCCATCCATTAGCACAATTTCACCAAATCAAATTTAATAATTAACTGCAATTGAATAGGGAATGATAGGTTTCACACACCCGACCCCTAACTACCTTTTTAAGGGATGGGGTATAAATGTTTTTCCTACCTACGGCGAATATGGTATCAAGGACTAATACCTTTCTCTATATGGACAATCTTGATGCATGCCAGGCCTCTCGAACTTTAGTTAGGATCCATTTGGCACCTAAGTTTCACAAATCCTATTGGACCCCACTCGAATCGTCAACCCATTGAAGATTAACATGCGCCATCACAATGATATTCTTAGTCAACATCAATTCGCCATGTCACCGCAGGGTGCTTAGGCTTGCACGACTAGAGGATGACAATAGTCCCTCTTCTATAGTCCAATTAAAATACTTAATTAATATTTCGTAGAATACCATTCTTTGGTAATTTATTACTTAAACCTGATTAAGGATAATTATTCTCCACAACTAATTATCCAATAATTAATTTTTTCTTAACCTAATACCCATGGCCCAGTAATTACTGAGGTTTTTACTTTCTCTTTTCCCCCTTAGAAGTAGTTTAACACTAACTCAATAAATTACTCATATGATAATTATGAGTGATTATATTATAACACACTGAGATTAATTTCTCCATAATATACTTAATTTTATTAACCTTATTTAAGGTATATAATTCAATCCCTCCTCGACACACAACTCCATGCCGAAGTTTCACATAATTTAACATATATATAAATATATTCATATTTATTTATTTAACGACAAAAGGATCAACTGTATTCAACCTGATATTTATTATTACAAATTTAGTCTTTTATTAATTATCTTATAATATAATTCAATTCAATTCAATTATAATATGATTAATTATATCAAAGGAGTACTTAGGCTTGTCAATACCCATTAATACCTAAGCCTCTAGGCTTCAATGAAGATTCCTCATCAAGATTTTATGAAACCAAATCTCTCGAATGCCAGAGTTCCAGAGAGGGACCCACCTCATAGTGCGCCTTTATGCAAATATAAGAAAAATTATATTACCATGCAATATAATAAATTACGTTTAACGTTTATTATAACATTTATGCAACCGTTGGAGTATGGGGGGTGGGGGGGTAGGTTTGGGACTTTGTTCCTTCTGTTCTTGTTAATTCTATTACCCCAAACATCCAGGAGTCCCAAACTCCTGGAGCTCCAGAGACCTCAACTCCCAAAGGGTCCACACTCACACGTTATTGCACATTGAGTAATAAATTAAAAAGGGAAATAGGGTTGGCACTTTATCATGTACCAATATCATAATAAACCCATTTAATATATAATATATTAACCTCTTTGGAAAATGTGCCCAAGTTTATATCCCCTAATATTTTATAAATATTTGTCATGAGAGAGAGAGAGAGAGAGAGAGAGAGAGAGAGAGAGAGTTCTCTGAGTCAATCTCTTTCGACTCTCCCACACATCCTTTATACTCAATTCTCCCAGAGCCTCGAAGTCCTGAAGCTCCGAAGTGGCCCCACTTGGACACATTACCACACCATTTAATATTCAAAGGGGTTGGATTCATTCATGTGTAATCAATTTAATAAATCTTCATATAATATAATATATTTATTATATCTCTCTAAATTTACACCGAGGTTCTAAAATTCTCCAATAAAAAATTTAATATTGGAAAGGAAGGAAAGATGTCTGGGTCCTTACCCTCATTTCTTCCCCACAATTCTTCTTTGTTTAAATAACTCAGATTCCCCGAGTTCTCGAGGGGACCCACTCATATTACAATGTAATATAAATACAATGAGTAATTTTGAATTATAATATAATAAATTGCAAATAAAGGGTTTTAATATTCAATTAGGTTAATTCGATCACAATTAACTATAATATCATATAATTGATTATATTTATTACCTTTGCAATATTTGTACTGGGAAAGGTGGGGTTCGGGTCTCCAATGATTATAGCTCGGGAGATCCATCACCCAAACATCCCAGAGACCTGGAGCTCCAAACTCTCAGAGTTCCGAAGACCATGAGATGTTTAAAGAGTTTGGTCATGAGTTATTCCCTGGTGTGTGTTGGCATTAAAATTTTTAATAAATTATATTCTCTCGGTCTCAAGCCTTTAACTCTCCAAGAAATTTAGCCTCCATTTTCAGAAATAAATAATAATAATAATAACAAAAAAATATTTTAAGGGAAAATATTTTCTATTACAAAAAAAATAAGGAAAGGAAAAATATAGTTTTCCAGGCCTTATAAAGGGATATAATAAAAGTTTATATTGCAAGGAAATTTCTCCATCCTGGAAATTAAAATATAATGATAATCTCTCCCTTCTTGTGGGTAAATGAGTAAATTTTGTTTCCTTATTACTGTTCTTTACTACTCTTACTAAATTTAAGGAAATTGGTCCTACGGCAAATATTTACCTCCACAATAAATTTCGGTCTTTCTACTAGGATTTAGTACTCACCAAAATTTAAGGGGATTCTTCCCAAATTTAGGAGGTTTAACACAAATTAAAAATAAATGTTTATCTATGCCCCAAATAGAATTTTGATAACTTTTGTAATTTAATTTATTTAGGAAAATTTCATGTTTGTGTCCTAATTATTTTTCCTCAATAATTATTTATAAGGAATTTGAATGTTTTCCCATATTTGGGATTATTTGCTAAAGTCCACTTAGATATGATATCCTCTAAGTTTTCTAGCATAGGATTTGAGGACATACTAAATAATACTATTATGCAGAGAAATCCCTCTCTCTTCTTTCAAATATTTTATAGAGATTTTTTAATTGCTCAGTCATCATTTCCCAAACATACATTAAACTGTACAACATAGTAAACCACAACATCCACTCCTAGAAATATTATTTTAACACATAGATAGTCAAGATATAAGGAGTTAAATCAAATGAGCTTCAACTAAGACATTCTCTTTATTTTACTTAAATTTCTCAAGTCACTTTTTTTCGAAATTGAACTTACACAATTCTAAAACATAGTATATAATTTTCCCCGATCTAGACACTATAGAGATTTACAAAACATATACTTATCTACAATCCATATAGTGATGCAACTGTTGAAAGGGGT
>ML810061.1:0-19613 GCA_009831015.1 Picea engelmannii
ACTAGAGGTGTGGAAAAGAACCGATGAGATATTCCTGAGTCAGGGGAAGTATACAATTGATATTTTCAAGAGATTTGGGATGTTGGACTGTAAGTCCATGGCCACACCGATGGTGTCAAATATGAAGAAGACAAGAAGTCATAGAATAACCATTTAACAGATCAAAGAAGCCTCAAAATAAATTAGAAGATCCTAGAAGAGAATTCGGCCTCACAAAATAATAATAAATATGAAATATAATTCTCCAGAAGTAAAGTCGGCCCCACAGGAAAAAGACAAAGAGAAAATATATTTTCCAGAAAGACATATTGACCCTATTGGAAAAGACACCTGCCCAATCCAATATAAATAAAGGTGACACCTTCCTATTTTGACATACACACTCACTCATAGCACACGTCTAATGGAGAATTGTAGTAGCAACTGCAATTCAGAAGGAAGAAGGGCGCAGGTTGGTCGGTTTATCTTTTGTCTTCAACGGGGGTGGCCAGTTACTCTTGTGATCTGGCTAGAGTTTGATGTAGCTGCATTGCTGGGTTATCTCTTGTGGAGATAATTATTCTTATTTTTTGGTTTCCTCTAGTGGATAGAGCTGGTTCTTGGTTATATTGTATTGGCAAGGATATTCTCTCTAATAAAGTTTGATGGGTTTTTCTCCCTTGTGAAGAAGGGTTTCCTAAGATAAATTTGTGTGTCTTCTTGTGCTTGTTTATCTGTTGCTTATATATTTCATTATATGTTTATTTAATGTTAAAATAAGATCAAAATTATATGGTAAATCTAATGTTAACAAAACTAATGAAAATTCAACACTCTTTATAAGGAAAAACCAATGTTTTCGATTTCAACCTGAGCATTGAAGCAAATTAAAAGGCAGGGGCCTGTACGCACTTGTTTTTTGGAGGCCAAAGCAAATTATATCAAAGGAATAATTCCTATGATGCATGTAGCATCTAATTCAAAGGACAAGGTATAAATATATTGAGCCAATCCAAAAGTCTGTCCATAAGCCATCTAATTGCTGATCATTTTTTCTTATCAAATTTTTTCCTCTGCTATTGAAGGCACTCTGAAGCACAGATATTGTTCATAGAAATTAGCTCATGTTTGATATGCCCATAAACACTCATCCAAGTCTGGTATGTGTATAAATTGTTTAAGTATTTGATCAATAGTATTTGTTTTTTGGAGCTCCACTTTCTTCATTTTGCACAACTAGATCAAGTTTGTTTTTTTGGTATTGACAAAATGGTGGAATTAAGGATTGTTGAACTCCTCACTCCCCATAATTATCATACATGGAAACTAAATATGAAACCATTGTTGCAATTGAAAGGTATTTGGAAAACGTTGTTTGAGGATCTACCAACATTTACCAAGGAAATCGAAAAATATTCCTATCAAAACAAGCTCAATAAAGACATGGGTATGATTGGCTTGTATGTTTATGATAGTTTGGTTTTTCATCTTCATGGATGTAAAACTCCAAAATCATGTTGAGACAAGTTGGATCCCTTATTTGGAAAACCTCTTTATTATGAAGTCCAGCATAAGCAAAGTAAGCATAAAAGACAGGCTATGTTGGGCATCATACTCAAAAACAAGAGTTTGATCCTGGCTTAGAATGAACTATAGCTATATGCTTAACACATGCAAGTAGAACGTGGATTTCTTCCCCATCCATCCACATGTGGGCAGTCAATGAATTCTGAGCATTGCAATTGGAAGCATAATTGTCATCATTTGTGCATGATGAGAATGTGTCTATTGAATATTATCTTGCCAAATTCAGGTAATTGGTGGCACAACTGAAAGGGTGTGGAAAATCTAAATCCGATGATGAGTGCAATTTCCTGATTCTATCCAAATTGAAAGGTCCTTATCGAGTATTGTCTTCTACATTTTACTCTATGATGTATGTACTAGTAGATAAATTTAAAATGCCTTCTCTTGAGTTTTTTTGTGAGTGCCTCACAAGGGAACAATCCAAGCTTATGAAACTTGATGCCCTTTCAAAATCTAAAATCAAGTTCTAGTGGCCAATTCCTCCAAAGGTAAGCACAAAGCCATTTATAGAAAGAATAAAGATTATTCACAAGGTAGTGAGACTCCCTCCAAACCCCAACATAAAACCAAACCATCTCCATCTTCCGAGTCCGGTGAGTCTTACTCCAAGATAAAGAAGAAAAAGTTAGATGAAACTTGTAGATTTTATGGTGGTCTAGGGCATCCAGAATCAAAATTTTGGAAGAAACCTGAGGCATTGAATGAATCCACACAACAAAAAAAATTTTCCATGTCCAAACCTTCTTCGACTGGTAAAAATAATGCCTTATTTGCTCGGACCTTGTATGCATCTTCATATAGCTGGATATTTGATTTAGGTGCATCTCATCATATGACTCATTCCAATGAGTTACTGCCTTCAACATATGACTGTAGCATTTCCCATATTTCCATTGGAGACTCTACACAACTTGTTGTTTTAGGATCAGACACTGTGCATTTATATGAAGGGTGCATCAATGATGTTCTTCTTGTTTATGACATCTCTGCTAATCTACTCTTAATTTATTAGATCTGCCATTCTGGTGATGGGAAAATAATAGTGTTCTCTCTGGAAGAGTTGATCATAGCTCTAGACTGTACAGGTTTGTTGTATTTGAGCCTTTATTGACTTCCTCTTTCATTGCACATGTTGATTCTTTGAGTAGGCTTTGGCATGAAATATTTATACATTTAAACTATAGGTACTTGCACCAGTTGAGCACAAAAAAATTGGTTCAAGGACTCCCTAAAGTTTCCTCTACTGATGGATTTTTTCCAAGATGTGTTCTTGGAAAACAACATCAATATCCTTTTCCAAAATGAAAATCCTTGGGTGCTACAACACCTCTTGAGTTGGTACATAGTGATCTCATGAATTTTCCAACTCCCTCATTTTCAGGGGTTAAGTATGCACTCACTTTCATTGATGATTTCCCACAACGCTCTTTGGTGTACTTTATTAAGTTTAAGAGTGAGGTATTTGCCACATTTAAGACCTTAAAGGATTTTGTTGAGAAGTAGTCCTCTCATTTGACTATCAAGAATCTGTGCATAGATAATGGGGGATAGTATGTCAGTGAGGAATTCAAATATTTTTGTAGAGAACATGGTATTTTGCATCATCATTTTGTTCCCTACACCCCTCAACAAAATGGTTCTTCTGAAAGAAAGAATGGGGCATTGAAAGAAATGGAGAATTGCAAGAATTAGTCCAAGAACATGTCATCCTCCTTCTGGGCCAAAGCAATGAACTGTGCAAATTGCATTTAGAATCGGATGCGTCGTAATGAAGTGTTGCATATAAATATAGAGGAATCTTGGAGTCATGTTAAGCCCGATGTCTCTACTGCTAGATTATTTGACAATGTGGAGAAGGAGAGAGAACCACTGATATTTGTTGTCTTCTGTGAAGACATGAAGGAATGTTGGTTATTTGATCCTATTACTAATGATGTTTAGTTTTGTAGGGTTGTCTGTTTTGATGATCATTTCAAACACTCACCTAGCCCTATTGTCTTCATATATTTTCATGATGGTGTAGATCATGCTGACAATTTTGTTTTTGAAGAACAAGAAGATGAGGAACATCAAAAAGCTATAGATGAGGAAACTTGGACAATTGAAAATCAACCAACAATAGTTGAGCAACCTGCACAAGAACAACTTGATCATGAACAACAATTGAGGAGTAGCTTTTGAGAGCAAAATATACCTGATCGGTATGGTTATGAGCCAAAAATTTCAACATTTTTTCTCCTACTCCTTGCAACATTCATCCACATATGACATGTATCTCTCTTTTGAGTCATGCCATTTTAGATGATCCCCAAAAACTCTCTGATGTTGTTGGAAAAATAGAATGGGAAGCTGCCATGATAGAGGAGTATTCTTCCTTGATGAAGAATCACACATGGGATCTTGTTCCTCTTCCAAAGGGATGAAAACCAGTTCCTTGCAAATGGATATATAGAACCAAATATGTTGTAGATGGTTATGTTGATAGGCACAAGGTACAACTAGTGGCCAAGGGATTTTCACAGGTTGAAGGGATTGATTATTTTGAGACTTTTTCCCCTATTGTCGAGATAAATTCCATGCATCTTGTGCTTTCTCTTGTTGCCTCTCAAGGTTTTCCGGCTTACCAAATGGATGTGAAGAGTGCCTTTTTCATGGGTATTTACAAGAGGAAATCTACATGGAGCAACCTCTTGATTTTGTGCAAGACTCTTCTCTTGTATGCAAGCTTTGGCATTCATTGTATGGTATCAAACAAGCTCCCGGAGCTTGGTATGAGAAGATGGACAATTTCCTAATCACTTCAGATCACTTCAGGGTTCCAACATTGTCATTATGATCCTACTATTTATAATAGAAGATATGACGCTAATCTCTTGATTTTGGTTTTGTATGTGGATGAATTAATTATCATAGGGAGTTATTCATCCTTGATTCATAATGTTCAACAAGCATTGATGGAACAATTTGTTATGACAGATCTTGGTCTTCTGCACTATTTTCTCGATCTATAGGTTCTTTAGTCTTAATAAGGACTCTTTATTTTGTAGCAGAAGTATGTCGTTGATTTACTTCAATGCTTTGGAATGCTTGATTGTAAGTCAACACCTACTCCATTCCATTAAAGTGTTACTTTTTCTACCAACTGCTCTTCATCTTGAGTCAATCTGTCCTTGTATCGTAAACTAGTTGGATTCTACTATATTTGACTTATATATGTCCTGACATCTTCTTAGCAATTGGGATTGTATCTCAGTTCTCCCAGGATTCTCATGAGAGTCACTGGAAGGAAACTAAGCACATTCTCAAGTATATTATGGGCTCTACCAAGTTTGGAATTCAATACACCTTGGGTGATTCTCATCTTGAGGGTTTCACTGATTCTAATTGGGATGGTTCTGTTCATGATCGAAACTCTACTTGTGGATTTGTTTATTTCCTTAGGTTTTCTCCTATTTCTTGGTCTTGTCAAAATACATTAGAAATTGTATTATCATCTATAGAGGTTGAGTATCATGTTGTTTTTCTTTCTATTCAAGAAATCCTTTGGCTTCGACAACTATTGACAGAGTTTGGAATTTCAAAAGATCATCCCACTACTCTCTGGTGTGATAATTAGAGTTCCATTTGCATATCTCGCAACCTAGTTGAGAATAAAAGGAAAAATCACATTAAGATTCACACACACTTCATTCGGAAACTCATCCAGAATGGTGTTCTTTGCTTGGACTGCTTGCCTACTAAAGAGCAGGTTGTTGAAATATTCACTAACCCTTTGGAATCCCCATGTTTTCTTCAATTATGATCGGTTCTTGGGGTGAAGGAAGTTTTCCTTGGGGGGTCATCTTGAGTCCTCCTACCTTTAGTTTTTGTTTATGATGTATTCTCTCTTTTGGGGAGGATTTTTTTCCTACGGGTTTTTCTCCTTTTCTCCAGTTATGAGAGTTTGTACATGGGTACCTTATCAGACCTTGTTGTCAGGACCCATTTTTGTTCTTATTTTTTCCTCCCTTGTTTCACTTATGGGGGGGTGTTGGTTTTTTTTTTTTTAAATGTATCTATTTCTAAACACATGACAACTTGTGTGAGTTAATCTCTTGTAGATTCTTTCAACTACCAAGCTAATCTTAGGTGTTTGTTGGGCCTCCTCAATCCTATAAATTGAGGACTCTCTCATGTATTTTTATCAAATGGAGATCAATAGATCACCTCTTCTCATATAGGAGGTTTTGACTTTGAATTGTTTGGAATACCTGTGTGCTTTTCTCACACAAAGAACAAAAATTTTCAACTCTTGCATGCATCACATTTTTTTTATTGAGATGGGTAGAAATTTATTTTTATCTTATGAATTGTCATTAAGATGTTGAGACAAACATTTGAAATTACCACACCAGGTTAATAGGGTTGAGTGTTTCAAAACCATTCTCATTGTAACATTGTTTTCCAAAAATTAAATGTCGAATAATATTAAATTTAATTTAAAGGTAGATTCTCTAGCTGTGACGTAGGCAAAGGGAAAGATCCAACCACATGTTCTTTGCTTCTATGGTGAAGAATCACGATCATGTTTTTCTCAGAGGGAGGCACAATAGTTGGTCGACATTTCTAGTTTTAATAATTTATTGTTAACCCTACTTATACCTACAAGCTTTTGATTCAAGTGAAACCATATCTGCAAAACTATAAAAGGGGAAGCTACTAGTAGATAGTCAAACCTGGAATTTCTTATCAAATCATATAATCCTACATCATACAAAAGCCAAGCCGTTGGTCACTATTGTATTTCTCCACATTTTTATTGATTAATGACATTCTTAATTTAAAGTTCCATCACTGGACTCGGTAAGTATTACCCTTAGATGGTAGGAGTTCATCAATAGAGGTCATAGATGAAATATCGACAGGAGCATGATACCATTCATTCAAGATAATATTGATATGCTTCAAATTTGAAACAAAATGGGAGAATGCATGGGTGGTCAAAACGACGTTTTGTAACAGAACACAAATTCTTTATACGGCTCGCATGTTGAGGCTCCTATAGATGAGGTGATAAGAAGGGTTCAAAATTCAACACGTCATAGCCCGTCAACAAACTTCCAACATGTCCCATAAGTGTTATTTAATAATTAGGAGTAAAAAAATGTTAATTTTTATTTTTGAAAGTTATTTAGGAAATGTAAAGAAAAACCTAAAATTTCATAAAAAGGGTAATATTTTAAAGTACCCGTCATCAAAATTTAGATTAGTGTGATGTCAAATTTAAATCACGCACCCAACATCCAATTAAGACTTATTAAATCAATCAAATGTGTGTAAATTAATCATATGGTTATCTGGAAATGGTATCGTATGGTTCTACATGGGCATAAATAAATTTATGGATGAGCACTGATCAACATTACAAAAACCATCGATAAAGTTTGATTGGACACACAATTTTTACAGAAATGCATTGAGTTTGGGAAAGACATTATGCATTGAGATTACTGCTCCAACTCATTATTTATCATGGCTTTGAGTTGCTTCAAGCTTGATTGAATATGGGGGCGACGACCCACAGGCCAGTGCCACGACATTTGCATCCTACAATCGTATTTGTGCCCACTGTTGGACCCTGAGTCATGACACTGTCACTCCAGTCCACTTGTTTGGAGTCCTATTGGCGAATGCGTTACAAGTTGGAGTCAGGAGGGGAATTAATAATAGTAGTTGAGTTTGTTGATAGATTTAATGTGCTCACGAATCATGATACCTATAACCCAAGGATTTCTCCTCTTTGAAGTTCTCGAATCTCCTTTAGTATTTTTGTCTAGTCCGCTTTCCAAATTCCCACCAATTTCCCATGGATTCACGATACCCATGGCACAACTACTTGGAAGTTGGAATTTTTGGTTTTCTATGGTCTGCTAGTTTGGAAGAGAAATTATGTTCCTGCAACCTGAGCTTGAGCTTGAGCCTCACCCATTGTGCATCCTGAGCCTCCCTACAATTTGGAAGTTGGATGACTTCTGAAGTAGATAACGAGCATACAAATTTTAGAGTAGAGAATGCCAAACCAGAAATCTAGTGTCACGATTGGCAGTATCAAGGTTAGTATCTAGGTTTGCAGTTAGGGTTTCAAGTTTTTGAAATTTATATTGAAGTTAACATTGCCTATTTTAAATTCGAGTAGGGTTTAGAAATCGACAATGTCTATCTTAATTTAGTATCTACCTAATCTAGTCGACTCATAATTCATAATTTTTTGGCAGTTTAAACTATTTGTTTCATATCTTATGATATTTTAATACCTCATAGTTTCTTCCAGGTAGAAACATCTCTATGTCATGCCTTTATTATTTAAATTCCATCATACCTCATTCTTTCTCCCTTTATTCAACAAACCATCTCTCATCTCAGTCTCCCTCCAAACGTTTGCATCTTAAATTCATAACTCTGGTTACACTCTGAAGCTCAGTACATAACAATGGTTTTCACAATGATACTGTGCCATTGTATTCTGAATCCCAACTAAAAACTCTACTACAACTAACAAAAAATCCAAACAAGGAAATAACAACAAAATTATCCAGTGTCCTGCCTGAGACAACTACAAACATACACATGGATGTTTGGTGGAATTTTGAACTTGAGCCAAGTGATTATACATTTCCATATTATCCTACTAGGTAACATGGTATTGCAAATGTATGTTCAGTGGGGATGATCTATCCTTAGCCAAAATTATGTTGGTAGTTAAAATCCTTCAATAGTCCCTCATAATTTGGGCACAACGTTATTTATGAAAAAAATGGTTCTATAATTCGTCGGTCCATTCTTGTCGATTTCCATCTTGTTGGTTCATTTGGAATTGTGTGACAGATTCCAACAGATCCCCTTCAGTTAATTTTTCTGTAGTCAAATTTCAAGTGCAATTAATTCAATACAAAGACAAACAAGATAGGCCCAAACTCCGACTAAACACATATATGATAGCTAGATAACTCATAAAAAATCAACTATTCACTCTAAATTCAAATATGGAAATACAATAATTTGGCAGATAGGTGCAATTCTTAACAACATAAATACACAATATACAATTAGTGGATCCTAACCAGTAAACTCAAGATTCTTATGGGAAATTTGAAGATTACACAGAAAACTATTGGCACACATGCCACACTAGTGGCATTTAACCATTTGTAATGGAGTACCAATTACTAGGATTTTTCATTCATATTTGCAACATGCTACACACAACATTCATATTTGCATACTTCTATATACAAATGATTTTTTGGCAGTTTAAACTATTTGATTCATATCTTTTCACCTTTGATCTCGTCCACTCTCCATTCTTGTATATTTCCATCTTGTTGGGTCATCTGGAATTGTGTGACAGATTCCAATAGATCCCTTTTATTTGATTTCTATGTAGTCGAACTTCACGTGCAATTAGTTCAATGCAAAGACATCAAGATAGGCCCAAACTCCAACTAAACAGAGATCAAATTTTACATGTAGTTATTTCAATGCAAAGACAAACAAGATAGGCCCAAGTTCTAACTAAACACACATTCGATTGCTAGATAAAATCATAAACAACTATTTATTCACTCTAAATTCAGATATGGAAATGTAATAATTTTCCAGATAGCTGCAATTCTTAACAACATAAATACATAATAGACAACTTGTGGATCCTAGCCACTAAACTCAAGATTCATATGGGAAACTCGAACATTACTGTTACATGTCAAATTTCCTCACTTCAATAATGTCACATTCTCATTGTCGTAAGTGTCGAAGTGTCACACTTTTGTCTCAAGTGTCATAAGTATCACATTTTCGTCATGTAATTGTCGCATCACGAACGAAACCATGGGAACATTTGATATGACCCACAAAACATGTTAGAAGAAGAAGCCCCATCATTTGATAGTCAAAACAAAGTGTTTTTCTATGAGAATTGGTCATCTTGGTAACTTTTGGAAGATCATCGCTCCCCTTCTCATATGTAGGGAGTGCTAGTGATCTTTGTCTGTCTAGTAGGGAGCGTTGTAGCACTCTGTTTCCCATTGTAAAGGAGCACCGAATTGGTTGAGAAAATCTTGGGAAGAAATCCACTTTTTCTCTAAGGACAACTATGGATGATTCGAGTTGGTTTGGCTCGAATCTAACCCTTAGGCTGCATCTAAGGGAAATATCACAAATGATGGAGTCATATCCTCAACTAATCCCAAATATAACCAAAGTGGTTGGGCCTCCCAAAGCCTATAAATGGAGGCATTCTCATGGTGAACAAGGAGAAAAGATAATCAACAAAAGCATTTTCATTCTAATCGTGGATCTTTCGAGCAAGGGGTTGGATGAGGAGGACTTGGAGAAGATGTTACAACACCATATGTTATTGTAAGTATCTTTTTAAAGTTCTCATCAATATACTTGTCCTATTTCCTTAAATCGTGTGTATTATTGCATGCACTTGTCTACTGTTCTTTCGATCTTTGTAGATGAATTTTTTTAATCTAATATTGTAGAGTAGGAGTTCTTTGTTTCTCTTTGATGTCCATTGCATTGCAGGTGTCAAGTTGTGCTAAGGAGTTTGGAGATTGAACTCGGATTGGAAGCAGCGAGGACAAACTTCAAAACAAGGTGCATCACATTTTTTCTCCCTCCCTCTCTTTCTGATTAGTTAAACTAAATTCAAATGGATGTTAGTGTCCATTTGTGTTTTTCTGTCTTGGTATTAGGGGTCTAGAATCCAAGGGAAGATTCACTTGTCCGTAGGGGAATTGTTCCGTAACAAAAATTGGTGATTCCATTGGAAATTGAACTTTCAGTTTTTGTTCTTTCCTTCATTTCGTTTGTACTCTTGCCTATCCTTGGATATCATTTGCTGATTTGATCTCTCCATACATATTTCATCTTCGCTAAAGTTGTCTCACAGAGTCTATGATTGAATTTTCCTGAGTTTTTGAAATTTCTTGGTTTTTCCAAAACTTTTCTCAGAACTAGCGCCCTCTCTAGTTTAAGTCAAAGTGTTTATAGCTTGATCAACACCCCCCCAGAGTGTATTTGGGAGTGATGTAGCACTCTGGTGATTTTATTCCCAGAGCATCGATTTTTCTTGCTTTGAAAAATTGTTGACTGTTTGTTTGCTGGGTATAGTTCTTGGGTCTTTTTCTCTGGCTCAGATCCTATTCTATCATATATTTTATTCTGTTTGACTTACACTTTGTTTCTTTTCATTATTTTAGTCTTTGATTGGGTTTGTGTTGTCTTTCCTTATTGAAAAAAATGAACATTTTTCTCAAATTGGGTTCTTTTTGTTTCTCTATTCGTTTACTTGATTGATTGGAGGTTTTCATAAGGAAAGTCATTTCTCTCAGTATTGTTTACTTTGTCTTTGATACCATACTCAATTCATGAAAAATATTAAGTGCAATTATTTGTTTTTTGGTGTTTTTCTTTGAATAGATAGTTTGTTCTTCTTTTAAGTTTCTTATCGACTACTGAGAGTGTCTTTGTTTGTGTAATTTTGATTCCTTTTTTCCAAAATCACAATAGTGAAGTCATTTTTCATTATTAGTGAAAGAAAGAAGAATTAGAAGAATTATTCGATTTACATTTACAATCAAACAAAGAGATACTTGCATGCATTGGTTTTGATATTGGAAATGTTTTCTTTATAATTTGGCGTTTGTTAGAATTCTTGTTGAGAATGAAATTGTATGAAATTTTTCATTCTTAAGTGTTTGTTAGTGAAAGAAATGAAACTCTTCTCCTTCCCATAACTAGAAGTTCATTAAAAAGAAAATTTCCATCTCACTCTTTTCATATTTTTTGGATTCGAGTACCAAACATCATCAATTTCACTTTCATTCACCTTTGTGTAACGCACAACCATTAAAATCAATCTATAATTTTTTTATTTTTAAGATCCTTACACCAACAATAGACTAGGACTAGAGCTTTGGAATATGTTGTGAGAATAACTCTCCAAAGAATTCAATACAAACTCAAAATCTTGTGATAGGGAGAGTAAATCCAATTTTCGTATAAGCATAGCTGGGATCCCCCTCTCACACAAGGGTTAAACACAAGGTCATGTTTAGGAGAGCAACACAGATTATCCCTATGAGGCTTGACCATTCGTAGTAGTACGATCATATATTGGGAGTTATTCTTGAGGTTCAATTGTGTTCATTTGGTCTCGGAGCTTCGTGAATTCTGAATCCGTTCGGGGTCCTTTGGAGTTTACCAGTCCACTTTTCCTCAGTTCTCTTGAAGGATTTCAGACTTGATATCCTGCCCATATGTTCGGACTCAACTGTCGACTAAACTCACCTAGAGGTTGACTGTGAATTAATATCCTTAGTAGCCACAATATTTAGGGTCCTTACACAAGGTGACGATGAAGGGAAGTCTTTGTTGTACTTGGAACAAATGTTGGCTAAACTCACTTGGGCTCCTTGGAGGGTAACCCACAAGTAAAACCATGAGGAAGATTGCACCAAGGTGTAAGTCTGCTAAGCAAGTCTCCAACGTAACTGATCCACCTACTCATATCCTTTCCCATTTTCACTTTGATCATGTGATGTTGTATTTCATCACCAACTAGTACGTTCCTTGAGAGAAGGCATTGTTTGCTTGTTGGTCTTCTAGATTTTTTTAGCGAGTGTTGTTTGTTTAGTTTGAGTTGTCTTTAAAATTGGTACTGTGGCCGATAAAGGTCTTCGTAGATGTTTCCTCCAGAAGGATATGAACCCTTACCTCCTAACTCACCTAAAGACACTTACTGTGAAGAGGTTGAGAACCATTTAGAAACTGTGAGTGCCACTACTTCTTTGCTAGCAAATCTCGAGAGAACCTTAGTTATGGTTAAGGAAGGAATCCTTCCTATGAACCCCACTTTGTGAGTGCCTCTCATTCCACCCCTTGTCCGATTGGATTCCTCAGGTAATGTTGTTGTAGAATATTACCCTCACTTACCGTCAAGGCCATATAATCATCTAGATATGGAACCGATACAACAAAATTTTAGCGAAGAATACACCACTCATGTCCGTTCTACTGAAATGGTAGATCCACAACAAAACCCTATTCATTTTATTTGGAGGACTCCATCGGGACGAAATCTTTACGAAAAATTTAATTTTGGCCAACCTCCTTTTGACCCTCCTCATGCATCTACCATTGTCGGTGCAAAGGCATGACCGTCAAGTCAACCCATTAACCATTTTGTTGAACCAACAATCAATATTGCTACCACTTTAGGGAAAGTTCACAATGAAACATGAGTCATGTTACCTATCCATGTGAAAAGTACCCTTACGATTACACCTACTATTCCTATTCAAGCTATTGTTTCATATAATGCATAGAACCCTATTGGGACACCTTCGCATCAGACGATGCAAAACCATGCCACACACATAAACCCAACTGTGGGACACATCCCTATTGGGGGAAAACCCCATCTAACAGATACATCCTTACCAGGGGACAACCGTCCTTCCACACACCTATGCCAACTAGGGGGAAACCCCCTTTCATCGGTCAAACCCCAATTGTTACCCAACCGATGGAAGGGGGACAAAAACATTTCACCAAAAACCTCCCACAATCCGGGGGACAATCCCAAGGAGATGCGTTTCATCAACCATATCAGGGAGGTCCATCAAACCCCAACCCACAAGGGGGAATATTGAATCCCAATCCTTTTGGATTACATTATAGACAACCTTTCCTGGGGGTCCCAAATCCCACTTGGGGTCCTCAAGGTCAACAATATTATCCTCCCAAAGGGCCAAATCCTTACCCTCCTCAATGAAAACCTAGTTACCCTCTTCAAGGGAAGACTGTTTATCCACCTCAATCTAATCAAGCGAACTATCCCCCCTCAGGTTACACTGGTTATTCTCCCCAAGGCCAAATGGGTTTCCCTTCTCCTTTCATGAACATTCCTCAACAAATGAATCCTACCTTTGTTGGTCAAGAACAACAATATATGGGAGGGCCTGCTGGCTACAACTATCCACCTCAACCATTTTACGACCCCACTAGTGTCCCCATGCCACACCAGTATCATCCTCATTTCAATCAATAGCTACCATTCTTAGCCACTCTAGATCTACCATTTCTTTCGATATTTAAAAATGATCCCATATTACATTCTCCTTTTTGGCCAGTTATTCCTACTAAATTTCCTTCTTATATCCCAAAATTTAACGATAAACTTGGTGAAGACCCTAATAACCACGTTATGACTTTTCATCTATGGCATTAATAAAATTCACTAATGGATGATTCTATCTGGTTACATCTTTTACAATGTACACTTACGGGTTCAACAACCAAATGGTACATTGAGTTACAACACATAACTTTTCAAGATTCTAATTCCCTTGCCATGGATTTTCTCACACACTTTGAATTACCCATATGTTACGAGACTAGTACAAAACTCTTGACCTCCCTTTGTCAAACCAACTCCATACATATCTCTGATCATATTCATGATTGGAGACAACGATGATGGTTGATCAAAGTAACCATTCTTGACCAATTACTGGTTGAATGGTTCACTAAATATCTTTTACCTACAATTGCTCATGATGTAGCCATGGGTGGTGTCGTTACTGAAGAGGAATCCATTTCTCATGCATAGAATATCAACTTGGTTTATTCCCAATATGGTACTTTGTATGAATTGATTTCAAATGCTCCATGTACATCAACCGATCCATCAAAACCATCCTCCACTGCTCACGCAGATGGAGTTATCGGTTCTGTCAAAACCCAATCTAGTTCAAAATTGACCGACTTGAATAGTCACTCAGTCTCTGCCCCCACTACTAGATCAACTTCACTCTCACCCAGCTCCACCTTGACTTGAGTATCTGAGGTGAATGCAGTTCAATCTACTTCTTCGCAACAGTCAAGGGGGGACAATAAAATGAAGATTAAACCGAAGAAAAACAATAATCTGATTGAAAATGAAAAAACACAAGCACAACCAACTTCTACTGAGAAACAACTGCAGCGATAACCAAAATTTCCATGTCTTATTTGTGGTGACAATCACTACACACGAGATTGTCCTCATCGCGACGAAGTTGTAAAATTTTTTAAAGGAAATTCTCAACCCATTGTCTTGACACATCCTTTTCCAGAGTAGCAGTCACTGGTTGCACAACTTCCTGCACCTCCAACAGGAGGTAACACAAATCATCCTCATAGTGAGGAAGCTTCATCGAGTGCACACATTTACATGTTTAATGGGATAGATTTGACCACTCATACTACAACATATGACACACCTACGTCTAAACCTGATAAGGAAAAAGTAACTAATGGTACTACATCAGATCCACCATCCACCACTATTACTCCTCCATATGGGTTTCTCCATATTGACAAGTCTACCTTTGAATCGATCTTACGTCCACCCAAGAGTTAAATTCGAAAGTTGACTTTCAATCCTAATTCATGTGCTTCTCAAAACTACAACATCACTGAATATTTGGCCCAAGCACCATGATGTGCTATGTCAGCTCTCGAAGTTCTACAACATTCCCTAGTCAACGTAGGACTCTCTTGGAAGCCATCAGGGCAATAGATCCCGAGTCATCTAATAATATCATGTTTAACCTAGATAATTTTAAATCATGACTCTCTCACCAACTTGCTTTCTAGATCGATGACGTTGTCCGCAATCAACATATTCATCGCACGATCTTGGATGAGGGAGCTTCCATATGTGTCATGTCTTTGTCTTGTTGGAAAGGCCTCAAATCACTTGGTATTAATCAATATCCCACCATGTTACGAGCATTCGATGAGAGAGGATTATGTTCTCATGGACTATTACGGTCCTTATCCATTCAATTGGAAGGCAAGATTGTTTCAGTAGATGTTGATGTAGTCGATGCTCCCCTCGATTACAACTTGTTGCTAGGAAGAAGTTGGTTTTATGCTATGACTATTGTCTCTTCCTCGGTGTTTTTATGTGTCTAGTTTCCCCATCAAGGTAAAATTGTGACTATTGTTCAGTTATATTACTTCACCCCCAACACTCACACTCAAACAACCAACAACATTCATTTTTTGAGAGATTCGATGATCACTTATGAAAGTGTTGGAGTAGGTCTCTTGAAATACTCTTCACTTAATGGTGCATTTCCCGCACATCTTCCTCCCACTATGCAACATATCGCAATGATAAATATGATCTCGACTATGGAACATCAATCCATGGATCATGCCTATTCCTTTAGAATTTGATGCACTATGTGACACTGTTCCACTTAGTCCTGAAGAGGATGAATACGACGCTATCCAGTCTGCCTCTCCTTCACTTGAAGACCAACATCTACTGTCGTCTACAACTTACTCGTTACCATCCTAGTTAGAGTCCCTACCCTCTACTTTCAATTACCTCCTACAAATTTTTCCATCGGATGAATCTATTATGGAAATGCTTAGTATCGAGGAGGCACCATGGGATGAAAACTACCATCGTTCATCATTTTTTCTGATTTTGGATGAAATCGAGAAAAATATATCCTCTATATTTCCTATCAATATCATCGACTTTCCCCAATATCCAATACTCACTCAGGATACCATCTCCGAGGGGAATTTGGGAAACATCTCTTCCACTATTACTGTTGACATATCAATCAAAGAGGGTATTGTGGAAAACATATACCTAGGCACCAATTGTTCAACTGAATAAGTTGAAACTTACACCGCCTTGTTCAAGGAATTCCGCGACATCTTCGCTTGGAGTTATGAAGAAATGCCATGGATCGATCCATCAATTGTTTTGCATGAAATAAAAACTTACCCAGGAGTTAAACTTGTAAGACAAAAAATTCGCCCAGTTCATCCTAATAAAACCACGACCATAAAGGAAGAAGTCGAAAAATTGTTAAAGTATGATTTTATTTATCCTATCCCTTTGACCAAATGGGTTTCCAACATTGTTTTGGTCGCCAAGAAAGAAGGGACCATTCATGTTTGCGTCGATTATCAGGATCTTAATAAGGCATGTCCCAAGGACAATTACCCTACACCCTTTATCGACCAAATTATTGATAATTGTGTCTGAAGCGTCATTTTATCCTTTATGGATGGATTTTCTGGATATAACCAGATTGACATTCTTCCGACTGATCAACATAAAAAAACCTTCATCTGCCCTTGGGGGACTTTCGCTTATCGAAAATTACCTTTTTTTCTTAAAAAATTGGGGCTACTTTTTAGCGGGCCATGTTGTATGCATTCCATGATATCAAAAAAATGGTTGAACCCTACCTCGATGACTTGCCCACTCACCCGTCTCATCGACGAGACCACATTAGTCACCTACAATCCATCTTTCTTCGATGTTGGTTTTATAACATCCGTTTGGACCCCCATAAATGCATCTTCGTTGTCAAATTAGGAATACTCCTCGGATTCATAGTCTCCAAAGACGGGATTAGGGTGGATCCCTTAAAGGTCAAAGCCATTCTAGCTTTACCTCCTCCCAACAATCTGATCCAACTGCAAAGTTTGCAAGGGAAGGAAAATTTTCTTCGCCGCTTCATTTGCAATTACACTAAAATCACTAAAGGATTTATGATATTGCTGCAGAAAGACACCCCTTTCATCTGGGATGAAACTTCTCAATTCTCATTTGATGCTCTTAAGCATGTCTTAACGAACACACCTACTTTGCACCCACCAAATTATGCGAAAGAATATATCCTTTATTTGGATGCCTCTACTTCCATTATTTCTATGGTGTTAGTATGTCAAGAGGATGATTATGGAAACGAACATGTGATTTACTATCTGAGTAAGAGCCTATCAGGTCCGGAGCTCTGATATTTGCGTGTTGAAAAGTTGGCTTTGGCAGTAGTTATTGTCGTCCAGAGATTTCACCATTACATTCTATTACGCACTACCACAATCATTGTAGACTTGAACCCCATGTACCACATATTGACTCGTCAAGTACTTGGGGGAAAATATTCCAAATGGATCATTATTCTCCAAGAATTTGATCTCGAGTTTTCCAAATCAAAAGCTAAGAAATCGTTGGTTTTTGCGGAATTGATTTGTGATCTTCCCCATACTTATGAGGATACTGAGCCCAATGATTCTCTTCCTGATGAATCCATGTTCCTCATTAGTACATCCGATCCTTGGTACATAGATATTATTCTCTATCTCCAAACCCAACGTTTTCAGTCAAGCATTTCACATGATGAACGACGTCGCATTCAACACCACTCCAAATGCTACCTCATCATCGACGACACATTGTACCGTCGTGGCATTGGTAATGTACTACGACTTTGTTTAACCCATGACAAGGATGAACGAGTATTAAATTACTCTAACCTTGGAGCTTGTGGATATCATCTTTCTAGGATGGCTACAACCCAGAAAATATTACGTGCCAGTTATTTTTGGCCTTTTATATTCAAAGATTGCATTGAGGCCATTAAAAAATGCCCACCCTATCAAATCTTTCAGAAGAAAGCACGTACCCACCCTGCTCCGCTCCATCCCATTGTCGCCATCAAGCCCTTTGCAAAATGGGGCATCGATTTTATGCAATGTAAGCCTACCTCAGCCAGGGGCACGATTATATCATCATTTCCATTGATTACTTCACTAAATGGGTTGAGGCTATGCCTAAATTTCTTAACGATGGTTTCACTCCAACACTTTTCATGTTTAAACACATCATCATTCGATTCGATGTCCCGCAAGCTATTGTAACTGATCATGGATCACATTTCCATAACCAGATGATGGGTGAATTGCACACCAAGCTGGGTTTTCACCATGAAAACTCATCCCCTTAATATCCTCAGGCGAATCAATAAGTTGAAGCCATCAACAAAGTCCTGAAGAGCATCCTTCAACGCATGGTGGGAACAAAAAAAACCTCTTGGCACTTGCAAATCTTCTCCACACTCTGGTCCTATTTAACTTCAGTGAAAACTGCAACTAGATTCATGTTGTTCCGGTTGGTATACGAAATAGAAGTGGTGTTACCAATCGAATGTGAGATCCCCTCATTGAAACTTACCATAGAACTCCTACCTCACACTTTTGTTGAAGAGGAACGATTCCTATATTTAACTAATTTGGACGAAACTTGTCGCGATGTTGCTCTCATCAACGAGACATATCAAAAACACATGAAAAATCAATATGATAAATCCATCCAACCTCGTGCTTTCGCAGAAGGAGATCTAGTCCTAGTCTATAATCAAGATCATGAAAAACTGGGGGCAGGAAAGTTAGAACCCATGTGGCATGGCCCTTACATCATAAAGCACGTGCTACACAGAGGCGCCTATGATTTAGTATACTACGATGGAATATCTCTCGGTGAGCCCCGAAAATGGGCTTTACCTCAAGAAGCACTATGCATAGAATATCTTGCATGTATGCTTGTACATTACTACTATATACTCTTGACTTGGTGTGTCTTTTCTTTTGTGTGCACAAGTTTTGTCCCAATTGCTTACATTTTTCTTTGTGATTGAATGCGCATATGACATCACCCTTTCCCATCTATTTTGGGTTTGCGGATGGTGCTAGTCAACATACCCAGAACATAGCTTCTACATCTTAGGTCATCTACCACTCCAGCAAGTTAATGAGTTCGGGAGGAATTTTCCTAGGATTTGCGACCAATAACGTGGCAGAATATCATGCCATCATCGGACTTTTAATCAAAGCCTCCTCTCTAGGTATAACTCAATTGATTATCAACCTCAACTCTCAACTCGTGGTCCGTCAACTTAATCGTGAGTACGTCGTTCACAACTCGATTTTACTACGTCTCCACCTAAGGTTTGTCGTCTCGAAAGATCATTTGAATTTCTCTAATACAAACACATATTGAGAGAACTCAATACAAATTTGGATTCGTTATCAAATTACGTGTTGGATTGGTATCATGCGCATAGATAAAACATTTGAATCATAAATCATATGTACAAAAACATCACATAAACACACAAATTACAACATAGGTAGTTGTAAAA
>ML810061.1:19678-35346 GCA_009831015.1 Picea engelmannii
AGTACATCATACAAAAGTACATAACAAGGAAAAACTTGGGCCTTCATGCCCATAGTATCATCATAAGGACTACAAAATATCTGAGGAATCTACTCATCCTCTTGTATCATGTTGTGCTCCAAAAAGTACATTATTTCTCGTGTCACTCATCAAAGTAAATGGTTGAGGCCTTCAGAGACCCCAACTATGTGTCGCTGCAAGTGTAAAGGCACGTCTCGTCTCCTCAAGGGAGGTACACCCATCGTCAAGCCCCATAGGTTTCTCTCTACCTCCCAGAGTCCTCCCACTACAATGTCGTGCTCAACTACCGCCTCTGCATTCCCATAGTGCCCCAATGTTGGCATGTCCACTGGACATGACACACCTCGGTCTACGTGATGAAAACGATATGGTTTAGTTCCCTCATTGTACAAACAAAAATATATACAAAACAAAACAAAAATATTGGTTACAAGGTTATGGTTATCTTTCGTACCTGTTGCATCCCACTGTATTCCCTTTAGGAGTACCAAGTCTGTAATGCCTCTTAAATCTATCCCAGTATAGGGGAAGTCCTCAATCACCACTAACTACCTTCTCCACCATGCAAAGAAGTCAACAGTGAATCTGAAAGAAGAGGGCTCATTTCCCAACTTGGGGGAAAGACTGGTCCACCTCTCCATACGAGGCTTGGTCACAGGGCGTGCTATCATCGCAACCTATGGTAGCATTATAGGGATACACTCTAAGAAAAATGAAACTAAGAAAGAATTGTATCCAAACTTTTTTATGTCTTTCAGTCCTGCATTTGGATATTTTCTCTTTGACATTCCTTAGGAACCCTGCACTCCAGTTGAAGAATCATGGTTCCAAACATTGAATGACATAACATATTTGTGATTTAGAAGCCAAGTGGGCACTGGTTCTCCCTGCCAACTTGGTGATGGCGAATAGAATGGATTGAAGTGCTATATCCCTCACAACTTTTATCACGATCTGTCCTCCCACCAACCGTGACCCTGGTATAAAATATTCAACAACATATGCCTCAGTCGGTCTTGTAGTAGTTCAGTGTCTTGAAAACAGTATGGGTTCCCCTCTCCTCAAGAGCCCCATTAGGAAGTATACATCATCCATTTCAATTTCAAGCATATGTGGCCCTATTCGGAACACTTGCTCAATGTCGTCCCATAGACCAATCAAGTAATCAAGCAATAATATTTCTTCTCATGTTTTGAAGCTTGAAATATTTGAGCAAGCCACAATTACGCAATGCCTCCCTTTCTTGAGGGTCTTGGAGAGAAATGATATCATCAAACTCATGCTCATGCTCTTTCCACTCAATCATATCTAGCTATATATGAAACCTGCAAATACACCATTTAATCATCATTAGCTAATTCCTCATGAAAAAATTGTCTCTTTTTAGCCTAAAAATCAAAGATTTTTTAGTTCTGCGCCTAGCACTCCCTCAAAGCAGCCTACAGAGTACTAGTGTTCCCTAGACATATGCACTAGCGCACTGAAATCATGATCGACACTCCCCTCAATGCCTTGATGGAGCGTCGATCTAGTTCGATGCTCTAGGGCTCCCCAAGGAGCATAGAACAACTAAAATAAAGGTTAAAATGCAGTAAAAAGGCATGAAAAAGGACGAGTAAGGAGAGACAACCAACCCGGTCTGGACATAAATGAAAACAATCTCCCACAACTCCCACAACCGATGCTCGAAAATGCTCCAAAAGAGGTAAAAATACAAAGGCGAGAGGGGAATGGTAAAAATGAATTTCTAACCTAGTTTGATATTTGATATGGTCAATTAGGTAATTTCTCCTTATTATAAAGTCTATTTTTGGGTTTTTTATTATTTTTTCGAGAAATTACTAATGTCTTGTGCCTAGAACAACTTGATTTTATAGGAATTTGAGCGGAGTTCTTTCAATGACCTTGTAACAACCAATGAGCTTAGTCTTTGTTCTTTCTCGTGCTCACAAATACATGAGAATGTAACCTAGTATACTTTTATCACTTTTTCATACTCGTAAAGGTTATATGAAAAAGGAACCCTTTGGAGTCTCCTTTAATCTCTTTTCAGACTCTCTAAATATGAAAAGATTGTCGAGTGATCTTGCTTCCTTTCACACTAGTTAAAAGGTTCGAAAAGGCATCTTCCGAGTAATAGTTTATCTCTTTTTCGGATCTCAAAGACTAAAATTACGAAAAAGGACAACCCTGGAGTTGCCTTTAATTTCTTTTCAGACTCTCTAAACATGAAAAACCATCGAGTTTTCCTTCTTTGGACTCGCTAAAATACACAATGAAGGGCCCATATGGGAACAAACCCTTACTTCTTCTAGTTCGTTAAACAAAGGAAGAGGAACTTACCGAAGGTGAGTTATATCAAGCATGTGTTATCCTCCTCAAGCTCAAGTTAAGGAAGGGGGTCAAGTTTTTGAAATTTTTTGTAAACAACTCTTATAGTCACCCTTGAACATGACACCTGTTTTTAACCTTCACACTGGACACTTGGATAATCCACTAAACCTATGCACTGAACCAATCCTATGAGTTCGTGATCGACTGATTCGCGCGATTCATCGCAATTATGTTATGATAAAGGATTTATTGTCACATTGTTGTGTTCTCCAGTTTTCTGCATTCGAATGTAAGAGGATCTTGCGTTTAGATGTTTTCTCCTACAGTCTGTTAGGAACTCGATGTTTACCACGGACCTTTGCTTTTCTCTTATACAAGTCTTCCCCCTACTCACCCTTACTACAACTCACTGTCTGAAGTTTATCTAAGACCTCACTTGCCTATGCATGCCCGACCTAGTTTTGGAGTTAGAACCACATCGTGTTGAGTTAACTTCCATTCGATCACCCCATTAAACGAATCATGACATAAACATATGGGCGTCGGGCTCTGCTCCTGCTGCAATCCAGGGGTGACTTCCGACGCTAACATTTCTGGCGTCGTTGCCAGGGATGAAGTTGAAGATTTTCCCTGGGCAGAACAACATTGAGCCTCTGATTCTGAAGGTGCATCAAACATTAGAGCCCTTCAAGATTGCTACTGTGCACCTGGTGACTCCACTGTGGCGACTCCAAGGTTTCCACATCACTGTGTCAGCTGTGGCTACTTTAGCACGCCTGAAAGCTGACCCAAAGGAGCTTTCTCGAGAAGGTTTCAACAACTGCTTTCTTAGCCTGAGAAGCTTCCTGGGGTAACAACAACGTTAGGATCTGGCCTTTGATGGTGAACAAGGACCAGACACATTCGAAGATGCACATCTTTCACCTGGCGACTCCATGATTCAAGGATCGATTGGCGACTCCACTGGTTCGATATGGAGAAAATCCTTGCTCACAGGTTTGCTCCTTTTAATTTTTCTGCTATTCCTAGTTTTCCTAATGTTGTCCCCTCTCCGAATGAATGGGGCGATTATTTGCCCATATTTGGAAAGCGTGAAGATGACAACCCTGCTCAGCATCTCAGTGAATTTCATGAACTCATGCGTCAGTGGAAGATACATCATGAGGATGTATTATTGAAAGTGTTCATGTTCTCGTTAGCAAGGGATGCGCGTAAATGGTATCATTCTTTACCCCCTGCTAGCATTTCTTCACTCTCAGATTTTCATGCAGCTTTTGTCGCCTATTACCGAGAGTTTTATCCCTTTGTGTTAGTTTGTCATAACTGTAGTGAGGGATACCACAACTCTATACCGGATGAAGTTGTTTCAGACGTAGGCTGTGAGGATGATCCTGATGACCTGGATCAGAGCTCTGTCCTTTCTCCTCCCCATTCGTCTGCAGAAGGGGGGGGTTATGATAGTGATGAAGTTCCTAGGGAGGAGGATGGCGCTCTGAGTGAACTAGTGGAGCAGGTGATATTCCCCACTCCCCAATGTGCAAAATTGGAATCTGAAGACAACGAAGAGGATTTTCCAGTCTTCGAGGCAGATGATCTAAGTAGCTCTTTTGAAGAGATTATTGAAGATTTATTGGATGCGTTATCATCTGCCCCCGATGACCCTATTGTCTCAGATTTAAACGAAGAAGCCATTGTGGAAGAGGATTGTTCTTTCTTCCTTCATGAGATTTCCCATGATGTATTTACATTTGGGATTGAAGAGAAGGATCGAGAGACTGTTCCCTTTTTACAACATGGGAGAGTGCTCAAAGAGGAGGAGGAACCAGAGGAGCAGCTGAGCGCGCATTTATTTTTCTATCCAGAGCTAGTCAGCGAGCAACCACCACCCGAGATCAGTGAGCCTACGACAGTTGTCCACTCACCTGTGCTTGTCAGAGATATTCATCCACATGAGAACAACTGTGTAGCAGAGGAGGCTGCCTGTCGCCAATTTTCCGAAATTTTCCACTCATTCTATGATCTTATCAGAGAGTACATGGAGTGGCATGTCCTTTATGCCCTGGATCCACCCTATTCCATATCAACTTCAACCAGTAAGGAGAAGTTGAAGAGTGTAGTCGTTCTGCTGTCACGGTTACACTATCTGCTGGTGATCATCGACAGAAAGAAAGAGCTTCCCTTCAGGAAGTTACTTGATTGGCTATGGTGGAAGTCTGCTTTCACCTAGCCCCATGTTGTGTTTTGTTAGTTTAGGATTGTATATAAATAAGCTCCTTTGAGCATGTATCTTTATTTTTTTTCTTTTATTTTTCGGCCTGTATTTTCAGCAGCGGGATGTTTTGAGTGTGACTCCATAGCCCAACAACAAGGCACTGAAACTACAAAATGAGTCCTTAGAGAATCACAGGGATGACTCTATCCCCCATGGAGCCTAGTGTTAGTAAAATTTCTTGTCCGGGGCATAAGAGTATTCAAGTCTGCAAGTCGCAGGAGAAGCGCCCGAGCGCAGTACGGAAATATATCATTTCAAGCTTCCAAGCCAGTAAGCGAACGAAATTATATTGACGACGGTCCAGATTCATCCATAGGAGCAGATCGACGGCCGGCGGGAAATCGAGGATAGCAGAGTTGTGCCGAAATTAGTGCAAATAGATCACGCCCATATTGTATGCAGGGAAGAGTAGCAGCCGTCCATCCAAAGGACGTGTGGCGCGAGACCTAGTTGCGTCATCTTTTCGGCAGTCGCGAGTTCAAAGGGTGAAGGTTTTATGTCGTTGTACATCTCGAAACCTCGAACCTCGAAGCATCGAAAGCGCCCAAAGGTGGGCCCACAATATCAAGGAGCAGCTCCCTCATATCCCCGATGCGTGAAGTGACGAGAGTGTCCAGGACCCGGGCCCATGACATCGTCAGGAGAGTTCAGAACCGTCAGATCTAGAGGGACACGTGGCGTCAGATTAAGTCGTCTCGACGTTTCGCTCATCGCGATTTCAAGAAACAAGGATTAGCTCCTTCCCATTCGCGAATGCCTAAAGTGCCTTGAGAATAAGCACAGGGTCACAGCCCGTGGTCACTTGGGAAAGAAAAGAGCTGCACAAAAGGGGCCAAAGGTGTCGGGTTTCAATCACAGAGAGGCCCGTCATGACCTCCAGTTGCCATTAGACCCGACCTCGATCCTGGTCTTCGCTTGGAGTAAATGAAGGAAAGAAGGGGTGGTTGAAACCTCTCCTCATTATTTAGGTGTGAGGTATGGAGGGTCTGGCAAGCAGTCTGCTCGAGAGGGTCTTGTGTACCCATTTTTCCAGAAAAGCCATACCAAGTTCTCAACTAGCCGGAGGAGGTCTGCACACGCTAACTCGACATTTACTGGCTCGGCTACTCCCCCTGCAGGAGCCATGCACAGTTAAGGTGACGTCTGACAAAAAAAATACCCGTCCGAATGTGGCTGAAAGGACACCAAGCCTTGGATGACTGAGGACACCTCTGTTAGGCGATTTTCTCTGAGTATATAGACTTAGTCTTTGTATTTTTGTAGGGGGATGGTAGAGCGAAGCTCCCGATTGTAAAGTTTTAACACACTCTAGTTCTTTGGTTATGTATCTGTATGTAAGATTTCTTGTTTAACAATAGACAGTCTTCTCATTCCATCTAGATTTTATCTCATACTGAGAGAGTTCATGATCGACTGATTCGCGTGAATCATCACAATTATGTTATGATAAAGGATTTATTGTCGCATTGTTGTGTTCTCCAGTTTTTTGCATTTGAATGTAAGAGGATCTTGCGTTTATATGTTTTCTCCTACAGTATGTTAGGAACCTAATGTTTACCACATACCTCTGCTTTTCTCTTATACAAATCTTCCCCCTACTCACCCTTACTACAACTCACTGTCTGAATTTTATCTAAGACCTCACTTGCCTATGCATGCCCGGCCTAGTTTTGGAGTTAGAACCACATCATGTTGAGTTAACTTCCATTCGATCACCCCATTAAACAAATCGTGACATAAACAGATGGGCATCGGGATCTGCTCCTGCTGCAATCCAGGGGTGACTTCCGACGCTAACAGATTCCACGAATGTTCTACCTCAACTCATTTATTCACATTCGTTGGATTGTACTAGGGTACCTTGGGAGTCATTGACATCACCCGTGATTTTCCTCGCACTTGTTAACAATTTACCTCAATGACCAGTAATCAAGTGGTTTCTACCATGTTTGAAATCAAGACATCTATTCACATGGCTATATTTGTACCACATCGGGATTGCGACGAAGACCCTAGGTCAAGCATTCATTATGATACCTTCTTTTCCCAAGCTGCGAAGGAAGTCACTTGAGAATGTTGATACTTATGTTGTCAGATAGATCCACGTTGTATTGGTTTGTGGCTATGTTTTATCATCTCATATCTCCACTATGTATTCTACGTGGCTACGATCAGTTCATGTCATAGAAGTATGGATCCACATTGTATCTCCGGTGGCCATACCCTTCGTCAATATCATCATGGATCTGCAGTGTATTTATTGGTGGCCATACTTTGAGTCATTTATATCCCGAGCATAGGTATGTCTGTCTTAGGAATGGAACACATATTAACATTTGTTTGATGGTTGTCTGCAGCTTCTACCATGTTCCTCGACTCCATACCCTTTCTTCGAATAATATACAAAGTGTTTCGGCCATCAGCTTTCATTTTCTGACTTCACACTTTGGGGGACAATCCATGTCAAATTTCCTCACTTTGATAATGTCACATTCTCATTGTCGTAAGTGTCACACTTTTGTCACAAGTGTTACAAGTATCGCATTTTCTTCACGTAAGTGTCACATCGCGAATGACACCATGAGAACACTTGATATGACCCGAAAACATGTTAGAAGAAGAATCCCCATCATTTGACAGTCGAAACAAAAGTGTTTTTCTATGAGAATTGGTCATCTTGGAAAATTTTGGAAGATCAAATCTCCCCTTCTCATATGCAGGGAGCGCTAGCGCTCTTTCTCTATCTAGAAGGGAGCATTGTAGTGCTCTGTTGCTCGTTGTAAAGGAGCATTGAATTGGTTGAGAAAATCTTGGGAATAAATCCCCTTTTTCTCTAAGGAAAGCTATGGATGATGCGAGTTGGTTTGGATCGAATATAACCCTTAGGCTGCATCTAAGGGAGATATCACAAATGATGGAGTCATATCCTCAACTAATCCCAAATATAACCAAAGTTGTTGGGCCTCCCAAAGCCTATAAATGGAGGAATTCGTATGGTGAACAAGGAGGAAAAATAATCAGCAAAAGCATTGTCATTATGATCGTGGATTTTTTTAGCAAGGGGTTGGACGAGGAGGACTTGGAGAAGTTTTTGCAACACCATCCATGATTGTAATTATCTCTTTAAAGTTATCATCAATATACTTGGCCTATTTCCTTCAAGCTTGTGTTTTAGCATGCGCTTGTCTATTGTTCTTTCGATCTTTTTAGATGGATTTGTTTAATCTAATCTTATAGAGTAGGATTTCTTTGATTCTCTTTGTTTTCCATTTCATTGCAAGTGTCAATTTGTGCTAAGGAGTTTGGAGATCGAACATAGATTCGAAGCAGCGAGGACAAACTTTGAAACAAGGTGCATCACACTTTTTCTCCCTCTCTCTCTTTATGATTAGTTAAACTAAATTCAAAGGGATGTTAGTGTCCATTTTTGTTTTCCTGTCTTGGTATTAGGGGTCTAGAATCCAAGGGAAGATTCACTTGTCAGCAGGGGAATTGTTCTGTAACAATTACATAGAAAACTATTGGCACACATGCCACACTATTGACATTTAACCATTTGTAATGGAGTACCAGTTACTAGGATTTTTATTTCATATTTGCAACATGCTACAAGGAACATTCATATTTGCATACTTCTATATACAAATGATTCTATGCCCACTTAATTTGTATTTTTATATTCCCTATTTTATTGATTGTGTATATGTATAAATTATTGAAAAATGTCACCTCTGGGTCGTCCTAAAAAGGATGAAAAACAACTTTCACTTGTTGATGCATTAAGTATCCCTCAACACTCTAACTAATCATGCAAATATGAAAATGAAGTATATCATCATCCATTTGAAGGCCATGAGTTAGATAGTGCAGAACTTCTTGAAGAGGAACCAACATCCAAGAGGCCCAAAAGAGCATTCAATTCCAAATGGAAGACAATATTCCCATGGTCTTATGCCATAAAATATTTTAATGGTGTTGAAAGGATAAAGTGTTCATGATGTGTAAAATTTAAAAGGAAAACTCCATTTGCTAAAGATGGAAGTATGACCCTTCAAGTTAGTGGTATAAACATCCATGCAACATCAGAGTCTCATAAAATTGCTTTGCAACTTTTAGAGGGGGAAAGAAAATAAATTACTCTTCCAATTACTAAACATGTAGAGCTAATGGTGGAAGCTCCGAAGGAGAGGATTATATCGGTGATTGAAAATGTGTATTTTTTTGTAATACATGATTTACTTTAGAAGTATATAAGTCAATATGTGACTTGAATAGGTATAAAAACACTCCTCACATGCCTCTAACATATGAATATTGAACATATAAAAATACAACATCTAGAAAAGAGTTTCTACAAGTTGCTAAGGAGGTATATTGGAAAAGGTTTAAAGATGATATTTTCAACAACCCATTTACTCAATTTCAGTTGATGAAAGTACTGATCAGACTATGGTGCAACATTTGATCATTTATATTACACACTTGAGAAATAAAGGAAGAGGTCAATGTGTTACAAAATTCATACGCTTACTTCAAATTAAGGAAAAAAGATTTATATGTATAATGATCTAAGATCTGGTAATTTTGAAGAATGTGAATGTAAGTTTCAATCTTTATTATTATCATTGGCTTACCTTATAGAACACTTGGCAGAACCTATCCTCATATATTTGAATTTTTTGTTACGAAAAATATGGTTGGTGAAGTACAATAATGTGCTAACTATTCAGTTTTGTCTTTGGATAATCTAGAAGCAAAGATATATTAATTTTTTCTTGTAATATTAGTATTTGACGATTAACATAGGAATTTCCAAGTGTCGCTGCAAATATTTTCTTTTTTACTTGTTAAATCTATAGGTTCCTACACCAATAATTTGCAATAAAGTGTCTCCTCCTACGTTTTTAGCTGATTAATTTTTTTCTTCCATTCTTCTAAGCTTCTTTCTCCTTTTGTTGCATTGATATTCTCATCACAAGATTTTATGGTTGTTATGTGTTGTATCTCTCATTCACCCTCCTTTCCACATTTAGAATAATACTATCAAACATCTTGACATTGGTTTGTTTGTTTTCATTGTAATCCCATTAAATTCGTGTTCAATAGGTTGAATGTAGTTCAATAGTCATTTCATAAGAGTTTTCAAACATTTTGATTTCCGTACCTTCAATTCATCACATTTCCATCATATGTAGATGTTGCCTTGGTGCTTCGATCTACATTGTGAAAGCACAAATAGGGAACAGGATATGTGTCACATTCTTACAGTAATAGAAGATCCTTATGTTGTTGTTTTCTTACATGTTTTATTTTCTTCTAAAAATATGGGAATAATTTATTTAGCTTGTTGGATGAGGGTAACAATCTAATGGAAAATTTGGATATTTTCTAATTAAAGTCTAATAGATATAGCAAGAATGAAAAATATAACATATTTTTTATTAGTTACTTCAATAAAAATGATAAAATTTTGGATATTTACGATCTATATAGCAAGAATTATAAAATATAATATTTTTCTTTTATTAATAAATATAATAAGAATGATACAATTAGATATTTATATATTGTTTATCCTTTATATAGAAATGAAAAAATTATATATCTATATTATTTATTTTCATGATATTAATGAAGTAGTGTGTGTGTGACAATCAAAGTTGCATTGAGCTCTTTGAGAATCCAATGTTCCATGATTGCCTTAAGTATATAGACATTTGGTACCATTTGCTCAAGGATAGAGTTCAAAAGGGGGAGGTTATCTTGGAGTACACTCCTTTTGAGTTGTAGGTGGTTGATATTTGACGAAGCCTTTAGTTAAGGGGAAGTTTGAGATGTTGAAGGAGAGGCTTGGTTTGGTGAGAACACCTTCCTTGCAACAAGGGAGTGTTAGAATTTTACTTGGTTGCTCCGAAATCATTCTTTGTTCACTATGGGAAATCTGCAACAAAGATGACAAAGTTGGAGAGAGGGGGGGCACTTATGAGAGTGATATTCATAAGGGTAGTTTGTTTTATGAACTCTCTTTACCATTTCCTTTTTGTCAGAGTTAATCTCTTCCATGATTGCACACTTGCCTAGGTGTCCACTTTAATGCTAATGTAGAGGAGTGCTTTATTGTTGGTGGTTACACTTGATGTTGGGCACATTACTTCATTGGCATGTTGCATTTATGATGGTTGTTATATCCAAGTGGTTAGGTGGATTAATGGAGGAGTGATTCCTCTCATCACTAAGCACTAGTCGGGGTGAATTTATGAATGGGGTTACCTTCTCTCATAATGGGGTGCACTTATTCAGGTTGACATGGTAAATTTTAATGCACCACATAGGGGTAGTAATTACCTGTTATAACTCTCCCACTTTTTGTAGTGTATGAAACAAGAGGAGGGTGTTTTAGCTAAGCAGTGTATGGGAGGTAGAGAGTTAGTGTGTTTATCAATGTATCATTGTGAGAGCAAGTGTATGTAGCTGATGTTTTATCTTCTGTTGTAAGTTCTTTCAATAATAGAGTACTGTGATATTCTATTGGAGATTGTGCTTGCTATCCTAAATTTCCAGATTATAGATTTATGCAGAATAATTCATAGTTATTTGTTGTTTGAATTAGCTCATAGAATGCAGTGTTTGTACTCCTAAATTTACTAAATATTGTTTTTAGTAGATGCAAATATAAAGTTTTGACAGAGGTTTCTAGACTTGAATTTGTGGATGTAGGTTGTAATTCTTTGAGTGCATATCTAAACTATGAATTAACAATTTAACAAGCATCCTCAATGTGTCTTGGTAGATGGGAATTTCCAAAAGACATGCTCCACCATTTCATCACTATCACAAAGCATGCATGCAATGTCTGTAACACCAACATTTTGAACCTTGATCTTGACCTCCAAACCTTGGTGGAGCAAGTCACCCTAATACTTAGTGGCTTCAATTTTGAAGAAAATTATTGTACCTTTTATCCAAATAGCCAACATGCTTCCAGATCCAGATCTCTCACCCCCCACCTTTTGTTCAAACATGGAACAACTTTGTAGGTGTGTCTTACAAGTTACAAGGTCATAAAGATCCTTTTCCATAGTTGTAGAATGGATTCCCACTACTTTGTCTCCCATTTATCCATTTAGGACATAACCCATGGAGTTACATTTTAAAAAGATAGCTTTCAGGAATCATTTTGCAAATGTCCTCATAAGCAAGTTTGTTTTATCAATTTATCTTTTGACTGTGATTAAGATCATGCTATATATGCCATTGTTGTTTGTTACTTTAAGTGTGTGTGTGTGTGTACACCATTTCTATTTTTCTTATTTCTTAGCAACGATAGTAATTGAATCGTGATACTTTGAATGATTGACAACTGGCCAAATAGAATAGCCACAGGGATGGAATAATACTTGCCATAATACCACTTGTTCCATACCTTGCAATGGTCACATTATGCCATAAGCACTCGTGGGAAATAGTATAGGGCCATATAATCCAAAGGACTAAAAAGAAATATAGGATAAATGCAAAGATTAAAAGATATGATGATATGCATAAAAAACATGGCCATATTTATAGGATATAAGAGACATGACTACTCGAATAGACACCACTCTACATAATACATAGAAATTACTAAATATAACAAAAGTAATTAGACACATTACATTCTTCGAGACTTCTCAATGCACATAAAAGGCTAGTCGTTCCCTCTATTTCTTCCTTATTTGATAATGATAATAGAGAGTGAGAGAGTTGATCTTGCAATTGATTGATTTATTTATTTATGGATGTGGTATTCCATTCAATGTTGCACATTCTCTCTGTTTTTATGAAATCATGCATATCTTAAAAGAGGGATCTAAAAAATACGACCTTGGGGATATGAAACTATGCGTTAGTCTCTTAAATAAGGAGAAAGAAGAAGTCGATAAAGCACTTGACCCAATCAAATTTGAGTGGGAAAAGGAATGTTGCTCCATTATCATTGATGGCTGGACAAATCAAAGAAGCAATCCCTTGTTAAATACTATTATCTATTTTCCTTCAAGGCCATATTTCTTAAGGTCCAATGATTGTCATTGCAAGAGAAAAATAGTATGTTCCAAGCAAATATAATTAGAGAAATTATAGATGAGGTTGTGGCGATTAATGTTGTTAAGGTGGTTGTAGATGCAAATCCAATATGTAAAGCTACAAGTTAAAAAAAAAATATAGGTAAATATATTGGACCTTTAGTTGTGTTCATTCAATATTATTGGAACTGGCTGGTTCAGATTGGTTTTGGGCATTTATGGTTGGAATCGGTCATTCAAACAAGCTTTGACCAGTTTTTTCTTAAACTGCCAAAACCAGTCGGTTTGACCAGTTCTATACCAGTGCAGCCCCAACCCCCAAAATAATTAAAAATCAAAATCAAAATAAATAAATAAACAAAAACCCAATGACTACCATGAAATATATGTTTCATCTTTTTAATGATGCCCTGCTCTATATTGGATGGACTTGCAACCACTTCCACTTCCATGAGAAATAAATAATGGTATTAGACCTCCAGGGGGCATTGAGTCAAGATGTTGAGCATATCCATGCAGAGTGATTTGATTTTAGGCTGCATTATGATTATTTTTGGATTCTTGAGGCCATTTCCATGTTTATGTATTTACGTTCAAGTATGTATTGTAGTGGATGTCATTTTACTATATTCACCCTCACATCTTATATACATGAGAAAAAATTACATATTTGGTGTCTAATGGCTTATATATATATAGCTCAAAAGAAAGTGAAGGAGGAAAACCTTTCCAAATTGCATGGGAAAAATTGTGCAATACAAAATATGGCACCAAGGACATAAAAATCTTGTATGATTCAAGTAACTCACAAGAATTTCCTATAATTTCCAAAGATAACTTAGATCATGCTCCTTTGTCAAATCTAAATTGCAGGTCTCGGAGAGAAATCCTTATGATTTTCCAAAAATGGAATTCTTGGGCCAAGACCCAAAAATCTATATTTAAGAATATAGTTACTTGGAGTGATCTAGCACTTAGATTAACATGGGGATTCACAAGAAATCTAGAACTATCGTGGGAAATACTAGCTCCTATTGAGAAAATGAATAGAATGGAAGCAAAAAAACTACTAGCAAAATTAATCAAAGTTGTTGCTGCTGAATTTTATGGAAATGCTTTACTTGATGCACAATTACTTGCTAACCTTCTCATGAAGAAAAAATTGTGTGGCATTTCCCAACTTCCTAAATTCTTTTGTACTATGCAGGATTTGATTTATCAGACCCTAGATCCTGATAATACTGCCTATATCAAGAAGTATTTAGCAATTATGCTGGGTAGAATTCTGAATTTGGTGAGAGAAACATATCCCTTTGAAATAGCTAAGATGGGTGAATTAGCTTTGGCAGGAAGGAAAGAATTGATTGTTAAGTCCATTCAAAAGGCTTGTTTACAAAGAAAAATATAAAAATGTATTAAAAAATAGTTAGGTTTTGAAAAATGAGTCTGTGACATTTATGCTGGAATATATCCTTTTGGTTGCAAATCTAACCAACATAAAATGAAAAAATGCGGCTCTGACTGCACTTGCATGAAGCGTAAGTTTCAACAATCAAGTTATAAATATTGTCATTTTAAGAAGCCTTTTTACTATCGAAGATCTTTTCCCAAGCCAAAATCCTATTTTAAGAGAAGAACTAATCCTGCTAAGAAATCCACTTGCTATATTTGTTCTAATCCTGGCCACTGGGCTAATCAATGTCCTCTACGAGGAAAAACCAAACATCAATAGAAAATCATTGAAAATTTTCAATCTGCATATGATCATGTTGAATGGGATCTCGTTGAGTCTCCTCGTTCAGATGGTGAATACCTCAACATTATTGATTCTAATTATAATTTTGATTATGATTCCGAAGAACCAAGCCTTCGTGTAAATAACATCCACATGTTTGCTTCTCATTCTGATTCAGAATATTTTGTAAATAATATTGATTTTCTTTTTTCTTTCTTCATCAAAATGTTTCATTTTGATGTTATTCATACATCTATTCAACATCAAATTGACCAACTTACTCCTTTTGAGCTTATGGTTATACTGAGAGGGGGGGGGGGNGGGTGTGAATCAATATAAGATACTTTAAACTTTATTTAACCATGCATAAGTCAATCATTAACTGACTTACAATAATCACATATAAAATCAATTCACAATGCACAGAGTTTAACGTGGAAACCCTTGCGGGAGAAAAGCACAAAAACTTATCTTTTATAAATATTTGCAAGCACCAACCTTTTTTTACAAATATTGTAGGAAAAAACCTACTAGAGACACAAATCTCCTTAGTTGAGCACCAACTCATTAATATGTAGGAACCAACCTACTGGAGACACCAATCTCCTCAACTGAGCACCAACTCAATAAGATATCACCAATCCAAGATCTCCATACACATAGTACTTCTGACTTCACATGCATGCTTCATTCTATAAAAAAACCTTCAAACCCTAGCAATATTCATAGAATCATTCCCATAATGTAATCACTAATGGAAACATCCACTGATGACAACATCCATTCACGAAAATATCCACTAACGACAACATCCACTCACGACAACATCACAACCTCATAGCATACCTTGAGAATAAGAAAGACCTTAACAGAATCCATTAGACTTCTCTTTCACATCAGAAAGACACCCCAACACCTTGAGAACACTTCATACTTGATATCTTCGTTGGTTGCACTAAAAATTCAAAATTCTATCTTGTGTTTATAGTAACTCTGTCCCCAAAACATTAGGTGAGTCGACCTCAATTTTTTGGCTAGATTGTTGGATGAAAAAATGCATATCTCCTCATTTCTTGGGAGTTAGAGGGACTTCAATATAGCATTGGAAAGGTATCATAATAATATTTACAACCATGCAACTTGTGCTCCAATTAAATTTAGCTATGTAGGGTAAAAATTCCCTCAAATATAGGGTATCCAAATTGACCAAAAATAATACTTTCAACAATCTCCATCTTGCAAT
>ML810061.1:38067-49240 GCA_009831015.1 Picea engelmannii
TATCTCCAATTATTTTTTATAGTGGATGATTCTTCTAAACTCGACAGTTAGGTGTCTGAAAATCTTGTTGGTTGTTTTCTTCTTGTTTTTCTTCTGGTTGCTTCTCTTCTTGTTGTTCTTCTTCAAAGATGTTTCAATTTCTTATTTCCTTCCTGGTCTTTAGCAAGTTTGTTTCATCAAATTTTACATTGATGCTTTCCACTATATTGTTGAGTCTTAGATTGTAGCACTTATATCCTTTGCTTTTGCATGAGTACCCAACAAATATGCCTTTGTCCACCCAGGACTAAATTTTCCAATCTTCTTGTCTTCCCTTTTTATGCAACACTTGCTTCCATACACTCTAAAGTGTTTGACATTGGTCAGTCTTCCTTTCCAGAACTCGTATGGAGCCTTATCACTATTACTTCTAATAAATCCTATGTTCAATAAATGAACAAGTATATGCACTAATTGTCCCCAAAAGATGTCACTTAGCTTGGAGTCATTCAACATGGTTCCAGTCATTTCTTGTATAGTTTTGTTTTTCCTTTCAACAACTCAATTTTTCTAATGTGTTCTAGCTATTGAGAATTGTCTTTTTATTCCCAGTTCTTCAAAAAAATACCTGAATTAATTTGAAGTAAACTCGCCTCCATTATCTGATCTTAAGCATTTGATTTTCAAATCAGTTTCATTTTCAACCAGTTCCTTGAATACCCTGGAACATTCAAAAGCTTCAGATTTTTTCTTAAGGAAGCACACCCATGTCATTCTGGTGTAGTCATCAATGAAAAACATGAAGTATTATTCACCATTCACTCCTTTTGTTCTCGTGGACCCACATAAGTTAGTGTGTACAATCTCCAATGGTTTTGTCGTAGAGTATTCCTTTGTCTTGAATTCAACTTTTGTTTGTTTTCCATGTTGACAATGCTTGCAGATAGTATTTGTTGGCTTTGTAATTTCTGACATTTCTTTTACAAATTGCTTCTTGTTGATCTTGATAATATTATCAAAGTGTATATAGCACATTCTCCTATGCCAAAGCCAACTTTCATCTTCTTTTCCCAAAACAAAATCTTTTTTATTCGATCTCATTCAAGATGTATATGTTGTTTAGAGTCCTTGTCGTTGTTGCCACTAGTGTGCCTGATCCTTCTTTCCTTATTTCATATTCTTTTGAATTGAATATAAGTTTGTGTCTCTGATAACACATTTGGCTCACACTTAGCAAATTATGCTTCCTATTTTCAACAATTAGGACATTTTCTTCCACAACATCTTTGTTTCCAAGATTGACTGTGTCTTTTCCTATAATTTTGTTTGAGTTATCATTTTCAAACATGACAAATCCCTCTTTTTCCTTCTTTAATGTTACAAATTTGTTTTTGTCTCTGGTGATATTCTTTGAGCACCCACTGATAATATACCAATGGCTTCTTCTATTTTGGGCTTGTAAGAAAAACCCACATTCCTCAACCTTCAAATCTTCTTGCTTCCTTTTCCAAGTTCTTTGTTTTTCACCTATATGATTGAAAGGAACATGCCTAGTTTCCCTTGAAGAAACTATCAAATCACTTCTGCAATTTCTGGATGTGTCCAGAATTGTTACATTTGTAGTATTCAATTTCATAACCCAAAGCACCAAAATTGTTAGAATTTATGTCAAACGCCTCACGAAGCTTTCTGGGATAATTTCCTTCATAATGATTCTTGGGATTTTCATAGTTACTTATTTTCTAAGTGTTTCTACCCTTTGCATAGGCTTTAAAATTTATAGCTTTATGCCCAAAATTATTGCAAGAATAACACAATCCAAGAAAAATATTTTGGTACTTGGGTGTGGGTGGTCTTCTAGTTGGTGTTGTTCTTCTGAAATCATGATCTTATTCTTGGGTCTTCTTCATTGTTGGTTGTTGATTCCATGTTCCTACGAATGCACAATATTCGTATTGATCCTTATTTATTTCCATTTTATGTATGCCTTCCTTTAGAGGCAATTCTTCTTTCTTGATGGAACCCTTGATAGTATATGCATAACTTCTTTGCTCTGCTTCATTTCTTGTCACCATAAAGCTTGAACCTTCATCAATATCATTTTTTTTGTATCCAATTCCATACTTGTAATAGAATGGTTTTTTTATTGTAGATGATTTCATCCAGTATTTTGGTGCTATTTCCAAAATTTAGTTGGATGTCCTTATGTAGTTCCTTTCTTAGTGAGACTATTTTAGCTTCCATATTCTCTGTTATTTTCTTCTTTTCTTCCAGTTATCTCTTGAGTGTTTCTTCAATCCATTTGGCTTCTTCCAAATGAATCCTTATATCTATGGTAGTCTAATTGGCTTCTTCAGAATTTTTGTTAGGTTTTTGAAAGCCCCCCTTTAGTTTATTTAACTCTTCTTTGAAAGACTTGTTTTTCTTCCTTTCTATTCTTAGAAGACTTAAGGAAATGATCAATTCTACCTTAAGATTCACTTCTTCGTCTTCTTCATAGTCTCTTTTGTCATTTTCGGTAGTTTCCTCTTGAGTCTCTAACGCCATGAATAGTACTCTTCTTGAATCATAATCTTCATCGAATGAGGAACTATCGTCTTTTGAATAGAGGCTTTTCTTTTTCAAAAATATTTTTTTATTTCTTTCCTTGTCTATTTTTTTATATTTATTTTCTTTCTTAGGAATTTCTTCTTCATCACTATTTGAACCCCTTGCATGAGGACATTTGGAAGCAAAATGGCCAACTTGACCATAATTAAAGCATTTGAAAGAAAGTTTACCTTTGTACTTGTTGGTTCCTCTTTTCAGCTTTCTCACAAAGTTGGCTTCTTCTTCATTGTCTGAATCATCACTATTTCTGGAACAAAGTTTTGACCTTGCCTGTTCTTTCTTGTCTTCTTAGAGGCTTTGAAAGTTGTTTCCCTTCTGAATGGATTTTCCTCTTTTGTTCTCATTTCATATGCTATAAGTATTCCATGTAATTCATCCATGCTCAACATATCCATATCTTGTATTTCTTCTAGAGGTAATATTTTAGGGTCAAATCTCATTGGGAGAGATCTCAATATATTTTGCACAATAACTGAATTTTCAATATTTTCTCCCAATCCTCTTATAGTATTCACAATTTCATCAACTCGGAGAAAATAAGTTGCATTATATTCATCTTCCTTCATTCTCATATGTTCAAATTGTCCTCTGTAAGTCTGAAGCTTGACCCTTTTGACTTTAGCATCTCATCCATAAACATTATTGAGCTTGTCCCAGATTTCCTTTGCATAATCACAATGCATAACCTTAACAAATTTTGAACCTATTAGACCACTTAGAATGACATTTATATCCTTTGAATTGTATTCACTGACATTTTTCCCAACAATATTTGTTGGGGGAGAATCTAGTGCAGTGTATCCATTTACTACAACTTGCTAAACATCAAATTCTTGTGCCTACAAAAGTGCTCTCATTCTATGATCCAAAAAGAATATTTTTTCCCATCAAACAATGGTGTTCCATTTTTGGTAAATTCTCCTTGCTTATCTGTGATTTTCCTTCCAGTAGTTAGACTATTCCTGAAGGAACAAGCTCTAATACCAATTGTTAATCTTATGGTTATACTGAGAGGTGGGGTGAATATACGACACATTTTACTTTATTTAACCATTCATCAATCAATCATTAATTGAGAAACAATAGTCACATATAAAATCAATTCACAATGAAAAAAGTTCAACGTGGAAACCCTTATGGGAGAAAACCACAAAAACTTATCTTTTATAAATGTTTGTATGCACCAACCTACTATTACAAAGATTGTAGGAACTAACCTACTACAGAAACCAATATCCTTAGTTGAGCACCAACTCAATAATACAGAGACACCAATCTCCTCAACTGAACACCAACTCAATAAGATATCACCAATCCAAGATCTTCATACACATAGTACTTTTGACTTCACCCGCATGCTTCATTCTTTAGAAAATCCTTCAAAACCTAGCAAGCCTCATAGAATCATTACCATAATGTAATCACTAATGGAAACATCCACTGAAGACAACATCCATTCACGACAACGTCTAGTAACGACAACATCCACTCACAGTGACATCACAACAACATCACAATCTCATAACATACCTTGAGAATAAAAAAAAACTTAAGAGAATCCCTTAGACTTCTCTTGCACATCAAAAAGACACCCTAACACCTCGATTGCACTTCAAACTTGATCTCTTCATTGGTTACACTAAAAATGCAAAATTTATCATGTATTTATAGTAATTATGTCCCCAAAAAATTAGTTGAGCCGACCTCAATTTGTTGGTTGGGTTGTCGAACGAAAAAACTCATATCTCCTCATTCCTAGGGAGTTAGAGGCACTTCTATATACTGTTGGAAAGGTATCAGAATAATATTTCCAACCATGTAACTTGTGCTCCCATTTGATTTAGGTATGTAGGGTAAAATTTCTCGCAAATATAGGGTATCCAAATTGACCAAAAATAATACTTTCAACAATCTCCATCTTGCAATCTTTATCTTGGACATATGTAGGCTTATAATATTTATCTTGAACATATTGTGGGCTCCATTTATGTACAAATCAAAGTGGTCATGTGGAAACAACCACATGTTATCTCATCCCGTGAGGGCCATGTTTAAAAGCTATGCCAGAAGGGGGCCACTTTGGAGTTATATGCATTTATGTCAAGGCTCCTTCAAGGCTCTTCAAGGATTCTTAAAGTGTACACATCATCATCACTTTTAGGGGTTTATAGGATTTTCTTTAGGGCGTCTTATAAGGTTCAAATCAATGACAACCAATTTTTCAACAACTCTTTGCATCTCTTCCTTATCTGTTGGTGACTTTAGACTTGGTCGAAAGCTTGATGGCTAGCTTGCCTCCTTACAACAACAATTTGTCTCCCTCTCATATCCTAGCATGGTGGATATTGCCAATTATTATTCTAATGATCAGGATTTTTGAAATACTAAACCACCAAGGCCTATATGCACCCACAAGGAAAAGGTAAAAAAAAAAACCATTTTCTTATAACAGTGAAATTCACATGGAAATAAACACCTAGCACCAGTCATCGATGAAATGGAATCTCCTTCCTCTATAGATTCCTATGATGACATAGTAAAACAATTTGAAGCAAAATAGGAAGAAATAAGACAGAAAATAACTCTAATAAGGGAAATACTTGTATCTCTAAATCAAGATGAAGGTGATTTGACAAGATTGAAAGCCATGATGAGTAAAGAACTAGAATACCAATTGTTTTTTTATTTCCATGAAACAAAAGAAGAAACTTTTGAAGAGACAATGTCCATGTTGTTCCCCCAGTTTAATGGCTTAGATGATAGTCTAGTCACCACAATAGGAATCAAGGTTCCTAATTACAATCTTTATCATCTTGATGTCCAGATAGCTATAGGTGCAATGAACTCTTGTGTCAGGTTTGTAGCTATACATGAATATTACTGGAAAAAGATTAATATATCATTTAGAGAAGTCAATGGCAATATGGTTCCCATTGCAGGATTTTCTCTTGATGTCCCTTTGTTACTGGATGAGCAAAAGGTGATTGTAAATCTGTATTGTTATGATATTGATGTTGATATGCTTTTGGGACAAGATTTTGTTAATATATATCTTCTTTTCATCGTTACTTCTGATGAAATACATTTGCATGTAAATGGGAAGAAGGTTTTCTTTCCTCATAAGAAAACCTTTGAAAATAAAGTACCTACAAATGTCCCATATGAAGTTGAACATTCTGTATAAAAACTTTTTAGGGTTAAAAAGATAATCCAAAATGTTGAATTACATGGATTAGAAGAAATAATTGATATTTTGAAAAAAAACAGAAAATGATTGTACCTCTTACTATCCAAATGCTTTCTGGACCAGAGAATAATACTTTGTGGATTTCCCTTACAAATAAAATTATTCTAGTAAACCTAAAAAGGCCTCTACTAATCTAATGTCTCCATTTGAAACAGACTATTGCAAATCAGAGATAGTATGGTTGTTAAAAAAAAATTGATTGAACCTACGAGGAGTCCATGGGCTTGTCAAGCCTTTTATGTAAAAAAACATTTTGAATAGAAAAGAGGAAATCCTAGGATGTTCATCAATTACAGAGCTTTGAATGAAGCACCCATGCCTATCAAATATCCTCTCCCATCAAAAGAAATGTTTTTTGCTAAGATAAGAAATAACAACATCTTTAGCAAGTTTGATTTAAAGAGTGGATTCTGGCAGATAGGTATAAATCTTGTAGATCGATATAAAACTGCTTTTGTGGTCCCACATGGGCAGTATTAATGAGCGTTTTATGTCATTTGACCCGAAAAATGTTCCCTCATAATTTCAAAAACGAATGGAGGATGTTTTTATAGATCTATATTTTGTGATTATTTATATTGATGACTTGTTGGTTTGTTCTCTAGATCTCAAACAACACAAAATCCATTTGTAGAAAGTATATGAAGCTATGTATAAGAATGAAATTGCTCTGTCAAAAACAAAGATAGAGTTTTCCAAAACTAGAATTGAATACCTTGGGTTAATTCTAGTTGAAGGAATAGTTGAGCTACAAGAGCGTGTGTTGAAAGATTTACAAAACTTCCCAGATGAAATTTTGGATAAAAGGTAGCTCCAAATATTCCTCGGTTGTCTAAATTATATCACACATTTTTATTAAAAACAAGACAAGGATGCCAAAATTTTACAAAGAAAATTGAGAGGTAAAATTGCTTGGAATTCTAGAATGACTGCAACAGTTCAAATAATCAAACAAAAAAGTCTGGAACCTACCAAAGTTGCATTTGCCATCACAAGCCTTATCTTTCATATTAGAAACTAATGCCTCATATGATGTATGGGCATGTGCATTGCTATAAAATAACACTCAGAGAGAAGAGGTTTGTATGTACACCTTAGGATGCTTCAAAGATGTTGAAGAAAGTATCCATCATCACACAAAGAAATTATTATTGTAAAAAATGGAATCAAGCGATTTATATTATTTTTTAATAATGTACATTTCACAGTAAGAACATATTTGAAGCATATAAAAGGAATGCTTAAGAACTATGGACTATTAGAATAGGGTAACAAAAGATTTCTCAGATGGAGTTTGTGGCTAGATCGGTATGACTTTGATAGTGTATACAAACCTAGAAAGGAGAATTATGTTGCATATCTATTGACTAAGGAAGGGAAAGATATGTTGCATCAATCAAATAGAATGCCTGAAAACAAAATGTTTCATAAAGAATCATCTTCAAGTGAGTCTACAAAACCTACCCCAAAAATATTCAAATGGATCCTTGTGTGTGAACATTGTAAATATTGTTATTGTTTCGATTGTATAGTAATTCAAATCAAGTCAATTTAGTTTATAGATAATATTTTTCATAAGTGGGTCAATAAATATAATAATAGAGTGTATAATGTGTCATATTTTGAACATAGTCCAAAAATGTATAGTGGATCTCTTTGTAGTGATCAATTAGCGGGTCAAATATATATAGTCATAGAAGAAACTTGGTTGTGGTATAATGATTATTGTGCTATAATGTCGTATGTAAAACATGAAGAATGTATGTGGATCATATTTGATTGTGATACTATAAGAAATCAGAGTCCTTATTGGTTAGGATATTAAAAACTTTTGATGTATCAATATTTCCCTTGAAGTACTAATTTCAATCAAGTCAGTGATCCATATTTTATCACATGGTCCAAAGTTGAAGAAGCTGCCAAAACCAATTGTTGGTTTGTATTTGGGATTTCATACCATGGCAGTAAATTGATAGTGGAACACAAGCCACCAGAAGAACCATCATATAAAATTCAAAGTGTCTTTTACGGGTATGTGATTGCACCTGAGGATGAGATACCAATGCACATGATGGGATCTCCTTTTTATAAATGCTTAGATTTGTTACCTTCAATGGTTGAAGAACATGTATCCCCACCTTATGATGATCAATAATATACATCCTCATTAGATGATGATGACCCTTTCGGTGGTGATTCTCCAACATGGCATAACATAATGAATCGTATGGAAGCATGATTGGCCTAGTACTCTTATTTTGTAATGTCAACTGGCCAACAATGGTGTCAGTCATGTTTTCGTGGATTCATGTCAAAAATATCCACTTTGTACCTAAATATGTTGTTAGTTTTTTTTGGAAGAGATGGATGGGTCCCCTTATGTCTGAAAGGACCTCACGAGATGAGATAACAGTTGTTAGTCTGACATCTTACCCATCATCTCATAAAGACATAGGAATCTACTTTTTATCATCAGTTGTAGGTCTCTTGTAACTGACTACCAGGAGCTAAGATTATAAATAAATCTCGAGACCTCTCATTTTTTCATTTGAGTTTGGAGAGAGTGAGTCTTGTATAAGAGTCTATAAGAGAGTCTGAAATATTCTATGCACCTTGCATTGCAAGTGATCCTGGTGCATTAGAAAAAGCTCTCAAGTAAGTAAGTAAGTCTTTCAAGTTTGTAATACTGAAAAAAAACGTCTATGCCTCATAGGATAGTCTGATCTTGGCATATCAGAAATCTATGTAAGTAATATGTTTGTATATCTTGGCCTGGATAAGCCCCTATTATCCATCTATGGTTATCGTCGGTCTTTGGAACATATGATTTTAAGACTATTGAGCACAACACAGGTCGGTGTGTTTTGGATTTAGGTACATCCAGTGTACTTTGAGTTAGTCGTAATTATATATATATATAGATAGATATATCAAAATTTGAATATCTATGTATTTTTTGGTCAATTGATTTTTTTTCCCAGTTCTGGGTCTAGTTCATGATTTCAAAGTCCAATACTGGTTCAGTTTTAGTTTTGGTTTTGATAACATTGAGAGATTTGATTGGATGTCTCCTTACACTACCTAAGGGAAAAAATAAAAATGTTCATTAAAACCACCACCCAGTTGTATCCATTTACACGTTTTATGCTCAGTTAGATTTACTGAACCTTATAGATCACATTTTGCAACATGCTATATTCTACTTAGAGGTTGCTTAAGATGCATAAAGAACTAAGTTCCATGGTCATGAGTGACATGTGGGTTCACTGGTGTCAATCAAGTTGAGATATTTCTCAATAGGTGAAGGGATTGATTCTAGATGATAGGTTTTGGTTTAAGGTGGAATTCATTACTGATATTGCTTGATCTATAGTTGTAATTCGACATATAGAAAGTTATTCTCTTTGTTTGGAAGAAGTATATGATACAATTGACTCCATGTCTGAGCATATAAAAAAAATTCTATATAGAAGGTATCCTTCTTTTTATCCATAGTTGTAGGAGATGATACAATACCATCGTAGATCCATCTTAAACCCAGATCTGTGAAGCACCAAGAGGGATCAAATTTCTTAAGATGTAATTTTTTTTATCATTTCATTCCATGTCAAGTATTAATTCCTTTATATCAAATGATAAAAAATATTACACCTTGAGAAATTTGATCCATATCGATGCTTGATAGATCCAGGTTTAAGATGGATCTACACTGGTTTAATATTGTAGATGTTGTCATGTACATATTTACATGCGTAGTTATTTTTTTTATTTAATTTGTTTTTGTTATCATATAACTTAACATAAATTTTATTTATTATTTTGTTGTAATGTAACATTTATTGAGCCAACTTTATTTTTTTAATGTAACACTATATAACCTAACATTAATGTGACAACATCTCCCCCATACTAGGTTGTGGAGCACCTCTCTACTCTCGGTGCAACAAGTAGAGTACCTTGACACACCACTTCATGTGGCAGCCTATGCATTGAATCTAAAGTGGTATGATGTTGAAAGAAAAGGAGAAGGGAACCATTTAGTGATGCGGAGGTGGCTCATAGCTTCATGCATTGTGTCAAGGTGTTTGGACCAAGAGAAGGCTCCATGAAACATCGCTCATAGTTTCTTTCCTTTGCTCGTGGATGAAACAAGTTTATGTCCATGGAAAAAAAGGTAGAGATGAACTTGAGGAATCCTACCAGTGAGTGGATTCTTCATGGCCCAACATAGCCATACAACAATTTTCTATACATTTACTTTCTCCTACATCTACTTTCCTAGTGGTGAATTCCTATGCTTGTGAGAGGAATTGGAGCACATACTCCATTCATAGTGTGAAAATAAATCCATTGACATCAAAGAGAGCATATAACTTGGTGTTCATCCATTCTAGTCTTATACTTCTCTCATGTAAATATCCTCACTACAGGGAGGGGCCTTTTAAGGAATGGGATGTGAATCCTAGTTTTGAGGAGTCTAGTGGAGATGGCATCTTAAACTTGACCATTGATGTTGATGCACCACCATCTAATGATGATGAATGGGAAAACAATAAATTCCTTCAACAACTTTTGGTTGATGATGACAATAATGATGGAAATGAGGACATGACCTCTTTAGATCATGATTATGATGGCTAGCCTTCTCTTCATTGATGTTTTCAGTACGTACTTTTTTATTTTCAATCTTGTATAATTAGGCTTTAGCTTACCTGCATCAAAACTACCCTATTTTTGTAGTTTTGTACATAGCATGGTGTTGGAGACTCCTAGCAACCTTGGTGCTTGCTAAGTTTGTAATCTATAGGTGACATGTGGTTTCTATTGAAAAACCTTTTGCGTGGTGTACTTGATTAGCTATATGAGCCAATGCATCTTCGATGTGTTTTCTGTTCTTGCCTTAAACTTTAGCACTTCATGAAAAATCTTAGAGTTGTTTGATGATTAAACCTTTTTACTAATTGGAGAAAGGAAGTATACATCTGAGGTAAAGTTACAATCTTATCTAGTCTCTGCCTCACTTTTCTATACATGACCACCCTTAAACATAACTGGTTTTTCTGCAATGAGTAGCATGTTTTTGATCTCCTTATTAGAAACAACCAATGCGTCTACCACATCTTTTATGTTCTTGCCTTAATCTTTTAGTACTTGATGAAAAATCTCCTTGAAACATGTAATGATGAAACATTTTTAATAATAATAATAATAATAATAATCTATTTTTAAGGTCACGACCAAGCCAACACACCAAATTGGTGTATGAGACCCCCTTGTTTGTGGGACAAGGGACCCCCCTCCGCCCAACGATTTGACTGGTAAAGTCTACGAAGGTAT
>ML810062.1:0-16468 GCA_009831015.1 Picea engelmannii
TTTTTTTTTTTTTTAGTGGAGGTTGAAAGGGAAGACTAGTGTTTTATTTTGTTTGGTCTATGGGGCCATGCACATAACTTTAGAGGGAATTTCTATGAAATATCTATAATATTTTTTTATAGTCAAGGACATGTCAGAACTACCCCATATTTGATGAGTAACTATGAAAAAGTAGAGGAAGGAAAGGGACTTTGTAGCGAGATCCACATCCAATACAAATACACAGGTGGATTTTCCCAAAAGATTCTAAACTATGCATTCACTTTCAATATGTCTAAGGCGGGTGGATTTTCCCAAAAGATTCTAAACTATGCATTCACTCTCAATATGTCTTAGGAATGAGTTCTTTTATTTAAATAAAAAAATTAAGGAGTAGGTTCTATCGTACATAAACTCTTCCAGTGTAACAAGACCTCCTTTCTATGACCCTTGAGTTTCCTTTGACAATCCAAAACCTACAACAAAAACCGTCAATATATAGTAAGAACATTCCACCACAAAGATAAAAGAAATTCCATTCCAAATATCAAGAGCACTTCCAAATCACACCTTACAAATGGAGAGAGAAAACTCTTATATAGATTTGAACTCAACTCCTTTTATAATAAAATATGATTTTTTTAAAATCCACAATTTACTTAACAACTTCTCTCAAAATAACATTAAGTGGTTCAAATTTATTTCTCCTCCAAAAAATAAATAAATAAAATAATGATTTCTCATAACCACCTCCCAAGACAAGTCTAATAAAGAATATAGTAATGAGAGTGGTTACATGAAATGGATCCTCCAAAGTGAATGCCTCATTATTCTTAGTTAACAAATTCCCTTTAGTTATGAATATCATTAATGTGCAAAGTGGTTATAACCACCCGAAAATTGGATTGTACTCAATAATTTTGCAAATAACACTCTTTAAACTACCGTTTAACCAAATCGTGCCATAATTCATGCACCCAAACCACAACATAGGGTGATCTCTCCTCATAAATGGGCTCTTTAATGGCTTGAATGGTGGGCTAAATGCCATTGGTTTCCTTAAGGCCAAGGTGTTAACTCTTCTAGTTAACAAACGCTTGCCATGTCAAACACCCTCCTCGTCGAAATTTGTGTTGAGTGGGTACACCACCCCTTTATGGAGAATTTTAAACCTTTTACCCATATTTATTTAATTTTTCATGAACATGGTGGGGCTTCTTAAGTCGAGTGCTCCAATTTATTCAATGTACACACCCTTTGATTAGAAATAAATTAAAAGCTAAGGTTTTTTCTTGATAAGTTCTTCACTATGATAAAATAAAATAATTTTTGGAAAACAGAATAAAACAATTTTAAGAAAACAAGTATTGTATGACAGTTTAGTCCCTGCTGGCAATTTTTAAAATAAAGAGAATATATAAGAAATAGTATATTTAAATATAAATATAAATATTGTTGATTTAATTAATTTAAAAAAACTACAATTAAAATTTCAAAATAAAAAAGATCCAATTGACAATTAGAACTCCAAAATAAAAAAGATCCAACTGCAGCAGCCAAACCCTAAAAATGTTTTGGAAACTGTGAGAAAAAGAGGAAGGAAGCTATATAAGTCTCAGTATCAAGGTAGACCGAGGTTTTTTTTCTTTTAACAAATCAAAGTTCAGAGAGACTTTTTCTTCCAAAAGCAATCGAGTTTAATCAATCTAGTGATCAATGAAAAAGAAAACATGGAAAAACCATAACTTATTACCACCTCGAGCTTAGTGTCATGTTCAACAGTTTTGATGTTACAAATGTTCGCTCGACATTCATTCTTACGCTTGGTTTTGTCACTCAGCTGCTCTTTGTCTGTCTCTGTAATTCTTCCAAGAAGTCCCTCTGTGTCCGTCTTTGTAATTCTCCCAAGAAGTCCCTCTGTAGTTTGAAGGATTTAATTAGAAGAAGATCCTTCATGATGGACAAGGCCATGGGGATCTAATTAGAATAAGATCCTTACTTCATGATGAACACGACCATGGTGGAACAATGGTATTAAATTGAAATCCAGTTTACTTGGAAGACAACATCCTTCCAATCACCAATTTCTTTTTCGCTGTCCAGAGAGAGCTCCTAGGATAGCCATTTGGAGGCTATTGTTATGGATTTATGCATGTATTATTTACGTATCTCCTACCATTTGCTCAGTTTTCTTGATTTATGATATATCCACTTTGGTATTTGACAAGCAACTCGAAGATGCCAAAGTTCATATGATCATAAGTTTTTCTTTTCTTTAACACAATCCTTTATCTGTAAAACGAACACACTCTCTTCTTTGCTTGAACACGATCTTCTAAGAGGATATGGCTTATCATAGTGGTAAGTATTTTGCTCCCAAATTTCTTAATTAAGAAAGTATTAATGTAGAAAAAAATTAAAATAGAGATGTGCTCTTTAATAAGATAGCGGTCTAATATTAGTAATGGGAGTAAGGTTTTAATGTTTTTTTTGTTTGGGTTGATAGATAGATTTGACTGACTTGGCTAATACTTATCCACCGCCACGTTCTTGGCCTGTTCCGTACTACCCCCAAGATAATGAATGGCTGCAGCTCGTAACGTTACTGAAACCTTGGAAATGCTTACCTGCCTGCATGAAAGGAAGGGCTCTTCACAGCTCCTGTAACCGACAGGGAACCGACACGGAAGGAATTGCTGTCAACAGCTAGCTCCTTACCTGCCTGGATGGAAGAGAGTTCAAATGTGAACTGCAAAAGAAGCACTTTTGATCGGATTTGTTCGGTTGCAGCATGAATTCCCCATAGGTTGCGGTGAGAAGCCCCATAGGTTGTTGCGGTAAAGATTGATGATACACGTTCTTCCTAATGATGGTGAAATGGACGACTCAAGTATAAGCTTATGCATTTTAATATAAGCAAATTCTATCTCTTCATCCTCTATCCTCTAACGCGTATGAAATCTTATTTTGCGTGACACCCAGTAGCTGTAATTCAAGCTTCTTTTCTTCTTTAAGAAACCACTCAGATACACGGCAGAGTTGGAAGACAACATCCTTCCAATCACCAATTTCTTTTGCGCTGTATCTACCCCTGGGCTGCCAGATTGTTCTGGCTCCCGGATGCTGAACTTGCGTATTATTGAAATTTGAATCCTTCTTCATCAAATATTCATACACACTTTTGTGGGTATTACTGCAAGTTTAGGGAGTGGCCTCCTTATTGCATCAAGAGAAGCCAACTGCACCATTCAGTCAGGGTAGGCGTGTGCATGGGGGTGATGTATCAAAACACTTAATGTGTGTAACGGTGACTTGAATCTAGAGGGTGCATCGGTTGCAGCAGAAACCCATCTAAACCCATACCTGATGCGGGATGGTACAAATGGCCAGTGTATCAAATATTGGATTTCAAAATATACAACATGGAACTTGTCAAGCTCGAGGTGCATATCACACCCTGGGTGAGATGGGTCTGTGCTACTAGATAGAGATCACTGCGATTTTAAAGATGGCCTCTATTCTTTGCAGTAACGAGTCTTATGGCTTGTCACTTCAAGGATTGCAGATCCATCCTTCCACGGCTAAAGTTATGCATAATCTTATTACAATTGGGTGGTGCTATTAATTTTTCATGAATGAGAATGTCTGTTTTCAGATCTTATTATGATTTTGATTTTGAGTTGGCAAAACTCAGGGCTCGAATGATATCTCATTCCCACCTTGGCTTGGGAGGTTGGCACCACTCGCTTTCAAATTTTCAGCATCACAGTCCATCTCATTTTTTCACCCTATTCGTGTCCATGCCATTGTGATCTTGTAGATTAATCCAATGCAACTTTCTATGCAATTTCGCTAAGTTGAGTCATTCCAGATCCGATCTCTCCTTGGTTCATGTTTCACGGTAACTGTATACCCAAATACACCTCTTGTAGAAGCGCTGTCTCACATCACTATAAATTTAGTCCTTGTAGAACCAATGACTCATTCCAATGATTATCCCTTGCTTGAACAGTGTCTGTGATTGCTTGAATATTAATCTGATTATACACACTAGGTTTGCCTTTTTTATCTGTCTTGCCAGTTTGTAATTCCTCCAGATGCATGCAGTTAGGTCTTGCTCATGGAGTATGGGCCTGAGTAACTTTTACACTTTTCTTTCAGTTATAAGTCCTCAACTAGTTCATGAAAGGTTGCTTGGTCAACTCTGCACCATCACAAAATTTCCAAGAACTGATGAAAAGTTATCCATTAGTCAGGGGATACTTGATGGACAAGTGCATCAAGTGATTCAGCCGATGTAGAGGCATAGGCATCTTGATGAATTTCCTTACAGCTAGATGGGAGATCAATCTATTAGCATTATAGATCAGTCTTAGTATCCGAGTATTGACCGCCACTTACCATTTTACTCTTAAGAAAAAAATTTGGCCGGTGGGGTATGTTTCGTTGAAATAGTAAATTGTTATATATGTATTCACTAATCTTATTCATTTAATTTAAATGTCTGTTTTATCTAGGTTACTTCTCAATCAAAAAATGAAGGATAAATATTTCAAACCAGCGATGTATGTGGACAAGTCCCTGAGACTGGTTCCTATTGCTGTGATGCTCCTCTCCTTATGTGCCCTTTCATTTTTTGATTACTAAAGCTTTTGTTGTATTCTCTTTGAAATCTTTAAGTGCATTGACCAGCAATAGCGAGTTTTGAATCTGAGTTTTTTAAGGCTCCAACCTCAGAGTTGAGGTTTATCTTTCCCTATTCTAAAGAAGATACCAGCTTATGAAGCTTTTGTATGGTATCAAGCTTGACTGAGACTTGGTTTGGAAGTTGTTCATTCTCAAAGTGGTTAGAAGCAAATTGTTCTTCTAAATAAAACTAGATTTTCGTAACAGGGATCTTATTTCATAAGTTATGTTTTTCTCTTATAGCTCCAAAATCTTTTCTTTCATATCAAAAATCTCCTATTTCAACTATTCATTGTCTTGTTGCAGGGTTTGGAAAGAGTTCTGCAACATTTCTTTGACTTTCACTTGAGCCATTCCCTCTGTATTTTTATAAGCTCTATGCACACTTCTTCCAATTTCTTGACATGCTCCATTGAATCAGTAATTTCTCTTTTAAGCATTACGTCCTCGTCCTCTTCCCGTTAGTAGCCATCCTATAATGTAATATACATATAATAATATACTAATATTGTTTATTATATATAATTTATATGATATTATTAGCTAAAATTATAATTAAATATAAATTTATAAATGCCCTGAAAAATTACTGACATATCTTGGGCAATGCCTGCTATATTGGTCTGCAGCGTAGGAAGAGAGTTTTCTTTTATTTTAATTAAGTGAGAGAGAAGCTTCTAGAGAGCATAAGAAAAAAATATCCAAGAAAAATGCAAATAATTCAACCAGGCACTCTCACATCATGTATATAAAATCCTTTGTAAGTTTATTTTAGCTACAAAGTGGGGAATTTTCCAAAGTAGACGACAATGTCCTTGCAGAATGAGTTAGAGGTTAGGGGTGGGTGCAAATCTATCGTAATTTTGACAAATTTCTACAAGTTCTGTTAATATTGTTAAATTCTTCACCAAATTTCTACAAGTTATGTTATTGTTGTTAAACTCTTCACCGTGGTGATTCGCAGATGACTCTTAAAAGAAATGAGAAAATTTCATTTGAATTGATGAGATTTCGGAGCTCAGAGGTTAGCATATATGGAAATTTGAAAAAAATGGACTGTTACAAATTCAGGTTTAATTTATATATTAACCATAAAAAAAAATTCAAATTATTAACCAGTCAAATATAGAAAGCGATCAAAATGTAAGTTGGAGGAAAAGAGTAGTGATTGTACAGTGGAGTCAAACATTGATAAAAAAAACATATATAAAGATACAGAACTCAAACAAGTAGGGAGAGCTTTCACACATGAAAATCATGAAAATGAAATTCATGCCGTTAGTAGGGAGAGCTTTCACACATGAAAATCATGAAAATGAAATTCATGCCGTTGCCGTTACATTTACAGGGTGAGTCTTCTRACAACAGGCAGGATGTCCTGTTCACTTGTGGTTCACGAGTCCTAGGTACAAGCAAACCGGATGTTATTATTATATGGGAGTTAGAGAAGCCTAGATTGGGTTTAAACAACTTAGAGGTTAGACAGATTGCAAGGATGCCACCATCTGTTTTGGAAGATTTTAAGAGAAAGGAAGGCTCCAGTTTTGTAAGTTTCAAGTTTGGTGTGGAGGGAATGAGAGATATGGTGTACATAAAAAAATGCTAACGAGGTGATTGTTTATAATTTAAGTACAAATATATGGAAATGTATTCCTAGACGTCCAAACATAGGTCTTAGTTTGGATTTTGTTCCAGATATTTTTACTTTTGAACCTAGACCATATATGGAGGTCTGATAAATTAATGATTTTCTTGTTTACAAGAATTATTTCCTACCATTTGTTCTAGTTATTTTTACTTTTGAACTTAGACTAAATATGAAGGTTTGATAAATCAATGATTCTCTTGTTTACAACAATTATTTCTTACCATTTCTTTTAGCTATTTTTACTTTTGAACCTAGACCAGATATGAAAGTTTGATAAATCAGTGATTTTCTTGTTTACAACAAAAATGATATGTTTAAACATATCATTGGTTTAAATTGTTTTTTCATAGCATTGATTAGTTTTATCTATTCTTTTCAATAAATTTTATATGTATAAAGATTCAAATTTATCAAGATATTAAAAGTTTATATATTATATGTAAATTATAGTGATATTTAATTTAAATTATAGTTAAATCCTTATGCTTAATCTTATATATCCATTTTGAAGTCACCACAAACTTCCCTTCGACTTGGCACTATTTCCCACACATCTTTCTTCATGATGGATTTTTGGTCTTGGGTTTCTTACTTTCCTTTAAGGCACCACTTGGAGCTTTATGTCCTTCTGCTTCTTGCAAGGTGGATGTGAGCCAAGTTGATCTCTTTCTGATCTTTGGGGAAGAAACTGGCTTCTCAAGTTCAAGTTTTTTTTTCTTGTTCCTCATTAAGATGTTCAGGAGAGCATGTACTTTCCTCGGGTTCTCCATGTTCCTCTTCCTCGCTCAAGTCCATGGAATCTTCTATGGATTTCCGGTAAGCAATATTCTCATCAAAAGTTACATCTTGGCTTACTTCAACCTTTTTCTGACCTGGAACATATATTCTGTAAACTTTTGATGATTTGTTATATCCAACAAAAATACCCTTTTTCCTGAAGGTGCCAAAATCAAATATTCTTAAGTGTTCCACACATGGTTTCTTTTGAGAGAATGCTTCTTTTAGAATCTTGTCTTTCAATATTCGGTGAGGACTTTTATTTTATACATATACAGTTGCCATCATTGCTTCATCACATAGAAATATGGATAAGTTTTGATCATTCAACATAGATTTAACAGTTTCTTCGATTATGTTCTTCTTTTCTTCTACGCCATTCTATTGAGGATTATGACGATGAATTAGCTCCCTCTATTCCAACAACTTTACAGAAAGAAACTAGATCCTTGGAGGTATATTCTCCTCCATTATCAAACCTTAGTGTCTTTATCTTCTTTCCTATAAAGTTTTCAACTCTTCCTTAAATTCCTAAAATTTTTCAAACACTTCATATTTTGTTTTCAACCGGTAAAGCCAAGTCTTGTATGAGAATTCATCAACAAATATCACATATTAATAAAGAGAACCTCCTAATGACTTTAACAGCATAGGTCCACATACATATGAGTGTATGAGATTTAAGATTTCCTTGGAATGTTCTCACTTCTTGGGAATTCCCTCTTCACATTCTTCCAAAGTGCACAACCTCTGTATACTCTTTCATGTGTTGGTTGCAATTATGGTACCCCATCCACCATCTAATTAAGGTATGGTAATGTTTGATAGTGAATGTGTGCAGACCTTCTATGCCATAGTTCACTAGGATTAACTTCTTCATGAACAAGAACTTGAGTGCTTTTTCCTAACATCTTGTAGAGTCTTCCATCAGGAATGTTGATAACTCTAGCATTATCTATGATAGATCCCTTGGACCAAAGAAGTACTTTTCCATCCACAAAATTTATCCTTTCACCTTTATCTTATTAACATGAAATAGAGATTAAGTTTTTCTTCAAACTAGGTACACATAGGACATTGCTAAGATGGACATTGTTGCTTGATTCCAATTCGATAGAGGCCTTTCCAATTCCCTTGAGTGCATAGGTATTCTTGTCTTCAAGTTCCATTCTATGAGAGGCATTCTTTTGCTTTATGCTTGAGAGATTTTCCCATTCACCTGTCATGTGCCTAGAAGAACCATTGTAAATCAACCATGTTTCATCTTCTCCTTTAATAGATCCTGCAAGGGATGAATAGTAAAAGAATATGTTTCATCATGCACATCAATAGCCATCGCATTATGTTTTGCCTTTCTTTTCTTTGAAATTTCAAGACAATTCCTCTTGTAGTGGCCATACATATGGCAACCAAAGAATTACACTTTTGATATATCTTTATGATTGGAGTTCCTTCGTGAATTCTTATTTTGGAACCCAAACATTTTCTTACCTTGAGTCTTCCTGAACCTTGTTGTATAGGCTTGAGCATCTTTTTCTTTCTGACTTCTTTCCTTTGATGCAATTCTTGATTTTTCTTCGGCGCAACAGGTCCATATTTCTTGAAAGGAAGGGAAGTCCTTCCTTGTTTTCATGCTTGAGCAAATGCATCCCAAGTTTTAGGTAGACCATTAAGTGAAATGATCACAATTTCTATGTGATGGATTGTTTCATCAATTACTTGTAGTTGATCTCTTAATTGGGAGATCCTCATGAAGTATGAGGCTATAGTATCATCCTTAGTCATTTTGGTGTCGCAGAGTTCATTATTCAAACTCATTACTTGACCAATATTTTGTATTGAGAATAGCTTGATTAAGGCATCATACCTCTTCATGGATGAATCGATATTTGATATGTATGGAATCAAATGATCCTTGATTTAATCCATAATGATGCTCATGTCATTTATATCATTCTCCTTGAACTTCCTCTTTTCTGCAATGATCTAGTTGTCTTTTTCTTGTTGTGGATTTATCTCAGGTTCCATGATATTCCCTTTCATGATATCCAAGACTTTGTTCTTCACAAGGATAAGGTCTATCCTTGTCTTCTATGCTATGAAGTTAGAATCTCCCTCTAGCTTGTTCTTAGACTTCATTCCGGTAAACATTGTTGTACGATTTAAAGAGAGGTTTCTTGATAAAAGGGTGTTTCTAGATCTCTTCTTTAGAAAAACACTAACGTTCTAGATCCTTTCAACAAAGCTTTGATACCATGTTTTTTTTTCAAGTATAATAGATAATAACACTTTTATTCTTATTTACACTTTTACTTTATCATTAAGCAATTACACTTCAAAAATTCAATGAAACAAATACAATGCAATAGTAGAACAATAGAACAACAAAGATCACATGAAGACATAATGGTTTATAGCGATCACCTCCAAGTCAAACACTAGACAGAATAAATTTGTCCCAATAGCTTTATCATTTAATAGCAAAAATATAAAAGATTGGCACATGTGAACTAGGATAGAGAGAACCATCACAAGTGTGAACAATGGAAAGAGAGAGAGAGGGCGGATCATATACATCACCAAGAAGCTCACTAAAGATGCCCAAGAACCTTCCTTTCCTTTCTTCCAATAGCTTTAGTGAGAGAAAAAAAGATGTGTTGATTGTGTAAGATCAGTCAAATCATTACTTATTTAAATTGGAGAAGTGACATTTCAAGAGGAACTTTTTCTTCACCTCAGTTTTTAACTTTTACAAATAATTCTTTTCTTTTTTCTTTACACAAATAATAATTTCTTTTTTAACTTAAAAAAAATACATTATGAAAACCATAGTTACAATTTCAACAACCCCTCCTACCATTTAATACTATAAGTAAGGGGAAATTCCCTTGATGGAAAGTCCTATTAGAAAGTAAATTTCAGTCTCCAATTTCAACAACCCCTCCTACCATTGAATACTGTAAGTAAGGGGAAATTCCCTTGATAGAAAGTCCTATTAGAAATTAAATTTCAGTCTCCATTGAAAACATAAACCAAAAATAGTTGGTAGTCCTCATGCCACATCTCAACTATAAATTTTAGAATATCCTCATGGAATCACATCAAAGCACAATCAAATAATTTCAGCAAGCCAAAGTTGTTCATCTTTACACACCTCTATATGGAGGGCCTCCCAATCCTTCTAATGAGTATTTTTCTTCCTCCTTATGTCAACTAATGAGTATTTTTCTTCCTTTTTAGTTAATCTTGGTGATTTTAATTTTATTGTTATTATAATAAATATAATATATTATTACGCGGAAAGACGTACACCTATTGAAAATGGGCAGATTTAATAGGGGTTTAGTGCTTAATAAGTTTTCTATGGATAGGATTAAATATGGCTGGAATATTCTTAGTAGTCACACAAAATAAATGGTTGTGATTTCAATCATTAACTTTCTAGCTATTATAAAGACATCAGTTTATGTGTTTACTTTTTTACATTTACCTAATCATATTTAAAAATTACTTTGATAGCTAACTGATTGCCACGTAAGTGATTAACAGAAATTAAAATATTAACACCAGATAAATGAAGCCCAACAGTTTATTTGTTAATAGATAATAAAATTTAATATATTCTTTTAAAAATTCATTTCATCTTCTCAACCTTTCGACGTTCACCGGCAGCTATTTTGCTACTGTGCTAATAATTAAGAAAATAAAAGTGGATGAATGAATACGAGGTTCACTATGTGGTTATGTTAATGCTATAATAATAAAAAAACTATAAATAATTAGGAAAAATGAAAGGTCAGCAATTTTCATAACGACCAAGTGGGTGGTTTATGTATACAACGACATAAACCATAGCCATCCTCTCATTCTCTGTTTGCTGTTTGCAGACATGACCTGAAAATTAAGCCGAGACCTGAAATTCTTATATTGTTACAGACAGTCCAAGTTATAAAAAAATCAAAATTTTCTGGTCACTAAAAATGGAGTGTTCAACTTGGTGGTCTGAATTGCCCGGCGATCTGAAGGACGAGGCGTTGTCATGTTTGCCAGCAGAAAGATTATATAGATATCGCAGTGTGTGTAAAGAATGGAATGCCATCTTTTCATCCACAAAATTCATAACTAAGGATTGGCTTGCGGCACCTCCCAACAGGAAACCCTGGCTTGTTTTCTTCCAGGACCCGGACTTATTTAGTTGTATGGCTTACAACTCCTTCACAAACACCTGGAAAAGATTCTCCTTTGACTTCTTAAAGAATGGATACGAATTATGGATCCACGGATCGGCCGCAGGCCTTTTCTTAACGTCCAAAGTGGATTTACAACTTCGCCCACGCAGTTTTATATCCGCCCACACAGTCTCCAATCCTCTTACAGGAAAGTCATTAGAACTTCCAAGAATAAGCACATTTACTACTATTAAGGCCATGACCATCGTGGCAGTGGAGGGCCAAGGCCACAATGGAGAGACATATAAAGTGATAGCGCTGGCACAGTCGGTTGACCTAGAGAGAGTAGAAATATACGATTCGTGTCTGAAGTCGTGGACTACGGCGGGACACCTACCACGGAATTTGATGTTATTCCGGGCGAGGATTATTATTTCCGAGGATTTCCTGTACTGTCATGGTATCGAAGTAAATTCTTCCAGGAGCGGCATTGTAGCTTTCAGCGTTCAAAACGGGACATCCATTTTCATGCCGTTGCCGTTTCAGTTACAGGATGATTCTGATAACAACAGGTGCGATGTCCTGGTCGTGTTCACTTGTGGTTCACGAGTGCTTCTAGGTACAACCAAACCCGATGTTATTATTATATGGGAGATTGAGAAGCCTAGGTTGGGTTCAAACAACTCAGAGATTAGAGAGATTGCAAGGATGCCACCACCTGTTTTGGAAGATTTGAAGAGAAAGGAAGGCTCCAGTTTTTCAAGTTTCAAGTTTGGTTTCGATGGAATGAGAGACATGGTGTACATCAGAAATGTTAATGAGGTGCTTGCTTATAATTTAAGTATAAATATATGGAAATGGCTTCCCAGACGTCTAAACATAGCTTCCAGCTTGGATTTTTTCCCAGATATTTTTACTTTTGAACCTAGACCAGATATGAAGGTTTGATAAATTGTTTACAACAATTATTTCTTACCATTTGTTAGCTATCATTTAAATATTTTAAAAATTATTTCTTACAATTTGTTAGCTATCATTTAAATATTTTAAATATATCATTAGTTTAAATTGTTTTTTCATATCATTGACTAGTTTTGTCTATTATTTTCAATAAAATTTATATTTATAAAGATTCAAATTTACCTAGTTATTAAAAGTTTATATATTATTTATATTTTATTTGTCAGACATTAAAATAGTTATTTGATTTTGCAAATATCTAAATTTTTTATTTAATATTTCGATGAGTAATTTTCATTTTTCAAAAAAAAAAATTATAATTAAATTAGTTATATTTATATTTAAATAATTTATATTTATAAAGATTCAAATTCAACATTTTAATACCTTGGTAAGACCCTTAGTATCACATCAGCTTTGAGCTCCATTAAATTCTTCCTATTTGAGACAAAAATGATAGGCCGCCTGGGTATATGTAGAGCTCATCAGCACAAGCAACAACGGAAGACAGAACTAGTTCGTAATTGGGGAGATGACCATTGGGATTTTAATAACTTTGCCAAATCTTTCGTTTCAAGCATCAAACGGAAAATAAAAAAGAGTCATAAGAGAGTAGACATATAAACAAGTAAACCTATATATATTTTATTTCTCATTATAGACATTAAAATAGTTATTTGATTTTGCAAGTATCTAAATTTTTTATTTAATATTTGGATGAGTAATTTTCAATTTTCAAAAAAAATAATTATAATTAAATTAGTTATTCAATTGTACAATTAAAGTTCTATTTTACTTTCCACCATCTTTGAAGAGCACTTAGCCCAAGATCACCTCTTGGTGGGGTATGTGATGTCATTTCCCCTACATCATCTAGATGTCAGCGTGATCCAAATTTAGCCTGGCCCTCAAAGGCCTCTGTCACATGTTCACAAACAACGGTCGCCTCGCATCCTCACGATCAAACATATTCAATAAAAAACATGGTTACCCATTAACACTATGTCACAAAAAATCACATAAAGCATATATACATACAAACAAATGAAATATGCTTACCTCGTTGATCCTAGTCCTCCCTAGGAGTAAAGATCATATCAGGATCATGCCAATAATCCATGTCGGCATATGAGTACTCCAAAATGACTTGGGGGGTTTGCAACCAAAACCCCTAATACATATCACTAAAGTAGTGCCCTACAGAAAAGAAAAATCTCCACCCCTGCCTCCATGAAAACAACCTATCTATGTTACCATGCACTCTCTCATCAAGGCTTTGCAAGAAAATGCTTGACCATCGAGTACTCACACCACAATCCCCATGTGTGCTACAAAGTTGCGTTAGGGTGCTAAGGATCCATAAATCCTTATGACCAATGAGGCCACTACACAAGTAAGCAAGTAAATAATATGGTTCATTCATAATACCCCACCTACCACAACATCCTCGACAATGCAATGGCAGGAAGCTAGCTTATGAGCCATCACCCCTCCTACCATTCAAGGCTATACCTAAGGGGTAGTTCCCTTGATGGAGATTCCGGTTACGAAGTAAATTTTAGTCTCCGTTGACAACCTCACATTTTGGTCGTAAACCACAAAGAGTTAGCAATCCTCATGCCACATCTCAACTAGAAAGTTTATAATATCCTCATGGGATCACATCAAAGCACAATCAAATAATTTCAACAAGACAAAGTTGTCCATATGAAGAAATAATATCGACATCATTACCCACCTCTAGATGGAGGGCCTCCCAATCCCGCTCTTTCTAGTGCACAAGAATGCTTCATATCCACATGAAAATCACACCCTGCACCACCCAAAAATTCATGTTAGCTTGTCATCTGAGAAGAACATATAAAAGAGCACCAATCAGAGCCTTATGCACCAATAGTGTGTGTGTCAGGAAAACTAGCATTCTAGATAGTGCAACTGTTTTTCAAAAAGTCATGCTATTCAATGTGACTATTCTGATTACATTCAGATGGACAACAATGCACCTATCCATAGATCAATTGCATTGTTCGATGTGCATGTTCTTATCATAGATGTGTTGATAAGCATAGGAGTTATCATACCAGTCACGCCGATCAATGCATGTAGGGACGACCATATTATACCCATGCCAATCAGTGCATGTATATTTTGATCCTCCACACTATTTGTCCCTTTTTCATGAAAGGGGGCCATACGACCATCTGTACAACCTGAAGAAAAAAATTCAAAATTTTAAAAATATCACTAGGTTAGAACCTCTTACTTGGATCTCTCACACCAACAATATGATATCCCAAGGCCATGTAATAGAGCTTGATCTCTCACTAGTTAGTCAGATCCATGTCAACTTTTGTCACAACAAGTACAAATGAGGTGGCATTGTGACCACCCACTACCATTTATACGCATGGAACCCAAATTTTTGGTCACTGATACAGGAGCTCAAGCACTCCATTTTTCAAACTATTTGCACCATTAGGATCCTCATTTTCTAGTCTACATAATGGTATTGTCTCATTTACATTTTACACATATTCCTCAATTCTTCATTATAGAGAACTAGGGAATAGTATGCTTGCTTACCATACATTTTTTCAAGTTTATGTAAAGTGTTCTTTATTATCAGATATTTTTCACTTTGCGTATTTGATTTTTAGATGCAAGTACTCATCAACAACCTCATAACATGTACCATATGGCCATTCCACAGTCACTTCAGGTATATGATTCAAACTGACATATAGGCACTCCCTCTCAGAACACTTGGATTTACCAATATCACCCTTTGACATCTACTTTTAGGTTTCCAACACCTGATAATACAACAACTTCACCCAATCCCATATGCATTTAGGTGTTGACTTTGCTGGTAGTTTATTACTCCACCCACATGAGCTGTCTCATATATTTTTACATCCCCCAGGCACTAAAACACTCATGTTGTTTTATCCCATAGATAAAGGGAGTCCACAGTAGTTCACATATCTAAGAATACACCTCATTTTTCTCCTCATCATATTGTTGGCCTATTCACCCATGGACTCATGCCTTTTTTTAAGTTTTGAGTTAATTCTATTGAATGCACCTTTGCATTTTTGTTGGCCCTCCATCTCTTCCAAGATCACTTGAGCATCAATCCCTCATCCATTCACCTAACACATAAACCCACCCATGGGGCCTCCACCCTTCATTTTGTACGCAGTACTTGCACCCCCATAAGACCAATCCATCTTTTCATAGGGGCACTCATTTCTATGCATGCACATTCAACCCAAACTATTTCATTTATTTTTGGATTGTATAAAGTGCCTTTTTATTTTCATCATGTAAAAATACGTAGGCCATCATATACGATGGAACTGTTTTTCACTTCGTGGTAACCCTTGTCACATTTAGTTGGGGCATTCACTCTAAACAAAATTTGTGTGCACAAACCTATTTCCTTGGAAAAACCTTGAGTATCCCAACACCCTTTGTCAATATTCTCGAGTTCTTATCCATCAAACATCCATATATGAAATCTCATCACTCTCACCTGCAATTCAACAATATCTCGCTAGTACTTGACCGCCCCCTTGACTTTAGACCAATTTTTGTCCCATTTAATATTTGATTTATGTCACTTTTAATTGTCGCTTCTACTCCAACCAAGGGAAGTATTGAGTCCCATGTCCCATTGAGCTCGTCTACCTTTACCAGAAAATCATCACCCTTCCATGTTAATATCTGATACTATATTCATTAGTATATTTCAAGGAGCACTCCACCCCTTGCAATGATGACTTTATTCTTGTCGACCTCAACATTAGTTTCTATGAATAGTCCAGTATCTTGGTTCTCATTCCCATATAAATGATGAAACTCTGACATGGCATAAAGATTCATCATCGCTCTCTACTTTTTTTGAGCCCCCTAATATTCGACATCAACACACCTTCATACAAGGGTGGGTCTTACTTTGCTATAGTTTCATTTTTTAGTACCATTCGAAGACCTTTGAATATGATTAGTCATTTCAAAACTTTTTTTATTTATGAACACTCATCACAAATGTTCACTAGGGGTTTTAGAGAAAGTTATCAATCCATAACTGTCATTTTTCATTAATGATGCCCCCAAGGGTGATGCATATATCCACTTCAACAAGTTGTCAGTTAAAAGATCATTCCAAGATTCATGTTTTTTATTGTAAAATTACTTTTGGTTTAGACACGAGCATGGGGTATGATCGCCTCACTTGTACAAAATT
>ML810062.1:34770-48579 GCA_009831015.1 Picea engelmannii
AATCTCTTCGATTTTCTTTGCCTCTTCCAATTCTACTTTTAGTAGGACAAGGTCTTCATCAGGTTCTTTACTATCTTTCTCGAACTGTATCAACAATTGTCTTTGCTTTCTGTTCTTGATTCTTAGTCTGTCAATCTCTTCCATTGCACTGATCAATTCTCCTTCCATGTCAACCACAACTTCTTCTTCATCACTTCCTGTGATTTTATTATCATAATCCTCTTTGGCCATAAGTATGAAGTCATTTAGTTTATCTTCAATAGAGGAGTCATTTTCTTCATCATCTACAGGATCATCGTCATTGTTTATGCACAGACTTTTCTTCTTAAAGTTTTTCTCTTTAAAGAAATTTATGTGTTTGTACTTCTCCTCATCATCACATGTCTGATCCTTTCCTTTGTGGGGACATTTATTTGCAAAATGACCTATCCTACCACAGTTGAAACATTTGAAAGGTAGTTTACCTTTGTATTTGCCTGATCCCTTCTTCAATCTCTTCACAAATTTTGCTTCAATTTCATCGGGCTCAGAATCCTCATTCTTGTCTGCTTTAAATGATGCTTCTTTGTAGGTAGGTTTATCTTTAACTATTCTCATTTCATATGCAGTCAATGTTCCTAGAAGTTGATTGAACCCCAAGGATTTTAGATCATTAAGTTCTTCTATAGAAAAGACCTTCGGGTTTAACCTATCTAGGAGAGATCTCAAGATTTTCTGAACTAAAGAAGGTTCATCAATTGTTTCACCAAGTGCCTTCATTTCATTTACCATTTAGTCTACTCTTAGAAAGTATTTTCCAACAATTTCATCTTCCTTCATCTTCAGCTGTTCAAACTATATTCTGTAGGTTTGAAGCTTTACATCCTTTACTTTCTCATTACCCTCATAGCTCCTAATGAGTTTATCCCACATTTCTTTGGCAGTTCCTAGGTGCATAACTTTTATGAATTTTTCTTCTACAAGCCCACTCAAGATAGCATTCATAGCCTTAACGTTGAAGCTAAATTCTAGTTTGTCATCCTTATTAGCTAGCACAACTAGCTTTACATAACGACATTATGTAGGTTCTCATTCTAACTTTCCAGAAGGCAAAGTTTTTTCCATTGAACAGAGGGGCCTTATTGGTTGAATTTCCTTCATGGCTTGAAATGTTTAAGCTCTAGGATCTACCCTTAGATAAAAGGGGCTGGATCTGATACCAAATGTTGAACAAATGAGAGGGGGGGTGAATCAGTTGTCACCGTGCTAAAACAATTATGCTTCTTTTAAAATGTTTACAAGGCACTCAATGATGATCACAATAATGCAGGGAAATGAACGATGACACATTCAGCATTAGTCACATATATGAGAAATACAGAGACAGATATTTCCCAAGGAAACCCATACAGGGTAAAAACCTCTTCTTATTTATATGATAAGTATTATTTACATTCTTTACATTATCATACATTTGAGGACTAACTCATTGTGAGGCTACAACCTCTGTTTTTCAAGTTGCAACTTGCTGAGAGCACCAACTCTCTGTTTTTCTCTAGCACCCACTAGAAGGAAGCACCAACTCCCTTGTTTCGCTAGCACCAACTAGAAGGAAGCACCAACTCCCTATGTTCAAGCCCCCACTTGAACCTCTGAGGACACCAGTCCTCCTTAGCACCTCCCAAACTCCTTGGATTATGAATATGAAATACTAAAACATATTACAATGATATAGTGTTCAATAACAGCTTACCAGTCTCATCACTGTTCTGCAAGATTTTGCTACTCAGACTTCCTTGTTGTCTTCCAGTATGCATCCGTTGCCCATTTTGTTCTTCTGATTTTATGCTCTGTGTGCCATGTCCATTCACTGCCCAATTCTTCTTCTATTATTTTCAGCTATTGCACTATGTTCCTTCTTCATGCATGAATCAACTTCAACAACATCCATTGCAATCCCAGTAACAACAACAATACCATCTCTTCTCTGTACTGTGTATTTATATCTTTTGTGCACCTTGTGCATGCAATGCGTGCAATACCTCTGCATACTCACACCGCGCTGATATCCTCCACAAATCGAGTGCTATGTCTGATCATCATCATGACTCTTCAGCTTCTTTGGTTGTTTTTCCACTCGTTCAACATCATTGTATGTTAAGCTAATATTTCTCAGCCTCTTTGGCAGTTGAGACTCATCGTCTTCTCTGTGACAGTCGAGATGACCTTCTATGTTCCAGTTGCAAGCTTCAATGCTCATCCAACTATCAGTCACCTCCACGAGCATCTTCATCCCTCTTGAAGATTACCAAAGACTCTTCATCTCCTCTGTCAATGACCCCGAAGTGTCTTTGAGTCCTCTGGAAAAAACCATTAGTGGTTTCTGGCAGTTACACTGTGACGTGCAACAATAGCCCTTTGATTATGCTCAGATTCACCTGCATCTTTGGATTTACTCTGATGGGTTCCTGTGTTAATTACCCATTTCGCACTTTCACAATTCAGAGATTCTGCGATGAGACATCTTGAGTCTCCATGTCACGAGTTTCGAAACTCCAAAATGAAGTTTTTCTGTGCTGGTTCCTTCCTCTATATGACCATGGCCATGACCAAGTGCTTATGCAAAAAGTGCTTTTTGTGAATTCACATTTCGTGAGTTTGGAGATGAGGCATCTCGACTCTCCAAGTCGCAATCCCCGAAACCCTGAGATGGAGCTGAGATCAATGGTCCATGATATCGATGAATCTACGGTCCATATCTCATCGTGAATTCCCATCTCGTGATTCCTATGATGGAGGTCCTTGCCACTCCAATTTGTGATAGGCGAAACTCCGAAATGAATCTTAGATCAACAATCCACGATTTTGATGAATCTACAGTCTAGATCTCATCGTGAATTCACATCTCACGATTCCTTTGATGGAGGTCCTTGTCACTCCAAGTTGCGATAGGAAAAACTTGGAAATGAAGCTTAAATCAATGGTCCACGATCTCGATGAATCTATGGTTGCTATTAAATCGTGATTTCGCATATCGCGATTTCAATGGTCATATTTCTTGCCTCTCCAAGTCATGAATCACGAAACTCTGAAATGGAGTCGACGGTCCAGATCACACCTTGATCTGACGGCTATGATTAAATCGCGATTTTGCATATCGCGATTTCAATGATCATATTTCTTGCCTCTTCAAGTCGCGAGTCATGAAACTCCGAAATGGAGTCGATGGTCTAGATCACATCTTGATCTAACAGCTGCGATTAAATCACGATTTCGCATATCCCAATTTCAATGGTCATATTTCTTGCCTCTCCAAGTCTCGAGTCGCAAAACTCCAAAATGGAGTCTCAGATCAACAGTCCAGATCAACTCTTGATCTGATGGTCATCGGGAATTGCAAATGGGATCCAATGATCATCAATGCTACTTCTCCTTTCGAGCTTACTTTGTTCCGCTTACTCTGATCTTTCCATCCCTGATCTTTGTCATCGCTGATCTTTGCCATCGCTGATATTTGTCATCGCTCATTTTTGCCATCATTGTTCTTGCCATCAATGATATTTGTCATCGTTGATCTTTGCCATCATTGTTCTTGCCATCAATGACAAGCTTACTCCCAACTGTAAACCTTCCAACAGACTTACCTTTGTATCTTCCACTTCCCTTCTGGAACCTTCTTACAAAATCCTTCATCAAGGTTGTTATCCTTGTATTTTTTCTTCTTTATGGCTTTAAAGGCTGCTTCATTGTTTGGTTGGTCACTTTCTGTACCTGTTCTCATTTCATATGCCATAAGAATCCCATGTAATTCATCCATTATCATTTTGTTCAAGTCCTTAGTTTCTTCAATGGAAGAGACCTTAGCATCATACTTTAAGAGAAGTGATCTCAACACTTTTTGTACAACCAAGGATTCATCGAGCTCTTCACCTAATCCTCTGATAGCATTAACAACTTCATCAACTCTAAGAAAATATGTTGCAATATCTTCCTTTTCATTCATCTTCAAAATTTCAAATTCTTCTCTATGTCGTTGAAGCTTGACCTTCTTAACTTTTGGATCAACTTTGTAGATACTCTTAAGTTTGTCCCATACCTTTTTAGCAGTGTTACAACCCATCACTTTGCTAGCAATGGTTGGTGCCAATGATGCTAGAATAACATTTCTGGCTTCTGAATTACAACTCATAAGCTTCTTCTCATTTGGATCGGTTGGAGCATTATTTGGGATTACATAGCCATTTACAACTGAGTACCAAATGTCTACTCCCAAAGCTATTAGGTAAGTTTTCACTCTATCACTCTAGTATGCATAATTTCCTCCATCAAATTTTTGAATCCCATTTGAAATGTGCTCATGGTCATCCATCTCTGCTCAGGATTTTCCTTCCAGTGGCTAAACTACTCTGGAGGCAACCTTCTCTGATACCAATTGTTGATACTGAGAGGGGGGTGAATCAATATCAAATACAATTTAAAAATATTTTTCAACTTATACTTAAACCATTCGATTATATTAAATGAACAATGAACAATAGTATAAGAGTTACACCAATACACCACAATACACCATGCACAATATATGAGAAATAATCAATAGTTTTTGTTCAAGGGAAGTGATGACTTCTAAAGGTAGCTACATCTTCCAAATGTAGAGGGAGGGATAAACCTCCAAGAGGAAGATACAATCCTCCAATATAAAGAGAGATTTGAACTCTCCGTCCTTGCCCCTTACTTCCACCTAAGAATATATGAGAGATAATAAAAATTTACATTAAATCATCACCATCAACCAATCATCACATAGAACCTGATAATGCTTCCTGAGACTTCTTCAATTTATGCAATTATTCAATTCTTGGAGTAATCTAATACTATAGATAATATTACTCAATGTATTCTCTGAAACTCCTCCAACTTTCACTCCTTGAATCCTCCCCAAAAAGAGGTTATAGAAAGAATGGTAGACTTTATTCAATTCTGGTCTATTCAGAAGACCCAACTTGTACAGCATGCCCCGCGCTTAATATTTAACATTTGATTCTAAAACTCACACACATGAAAATACATTCTGTAATATTTCCAATGGAAGTAGTCCCACTTCATTTGGATTCTGTATGAAGAATTTATGACTATTTTACCCGGAACACCTATTTATTGACTAGCTTCAGGACTGGTCACAAACCCTATCTTCCACATAGTGTATCTCCATAATTATAGTGAATCAAGAGCTTGACTTTTTACCAGAGGCACCTTGATATGTCTTCTCAATACCATAGCGATTTTACCATCTGAATCATTCTAGAAAAACATTTATAGCAAAAATGATAAGATGACTTGAAAATAACATACCTTAGAACACATCACCAAAAGAATTCATCCTCCCTTGAAATCAGACCTTCTTTTACTTCTTGTTTCCTCTAAAATTTGACTTGTATCAAAATGAATGTATAATGATGTTTATTTATACCATTTATGTCACTTCATTTTAACATTAGGGCCGACCTGACACTTTCTTATTTTGTAATTCTTTTCTTTAATTATCTTCAGGGCCTACAGGTACTTCCTTCTTCAATTCACTTTGTCATCTTCAAAAATTCATCTCTCCTCAACCATGAGGATACACGTTACGTGCCACATACCACCAGAAACAACATGATGTATACTATCCATTCATGGGTGTCATATATGCATGTGCGTTGTCCTTCATGTCCAAATACCTTTATCAATCTTGCAGTCCAAAACCCATGACTAGGGTTGACATCAATGACAACAACCAATCTTCCAACAAGGGGGCCTAGAGGCCCCCCTTCAAACCTCCTGCATGCCCACTTGTTGTTTTCTTTGCATACAGGGGGTTATAGGGTTACATAGTGAACAATCCAGGGAAACAATGCTCATGGATCCTCTACACCAAGATAACTTCTCAGTGCTCACAGATTTTGTTAATGAATCAACGACATTCTTCAAAGTGTCCACCTTCATCAACAACACTTTACTTTCTTCAACCATGTCTCTCACAAAGTGATATAGAATATCAATATGCTTTGTCTTTGAATATAACACATACTCAACATTCTCCCACTTGTTGTTTATTTGCATATATGGGGTTATAGGGTTATATAGTCAACAATCCAGGGTAACAATGCCCATGGATCCTCTACACCAAGAGAACTTCTTAGTTCTCACATATTTTGTTAATGAATCTCCAACATTCTTTAAAGTTTTCACCTTCATCAACAACACTTTTTTTTCTTCAACCATGTCTCTCACAAATTGATATTGAAGACCAATATGCTTTGTCTTTGAATGATAAGTTGAGTTCTTTGCTAGAAAATTTGCACTTTGACTTTCACAATCTATCCTTACAACTTGTTGGCTTATTCTACCAACCCAATACCTGAACACAATATTTGTAACCATATTGATTACTTACTTTCATGAGTGGCTGCCATGTCTTTTTCTCATCCAACTTAATTCTCCTCCAAATAGGTTAAACACATACATGCTTGTATATTTCCTAGGATCCACATCTCCAGCCCAGTTTGCACCTACAAAGCCATGTATGTCCAACACTCTGTCCAATCTTGGTCTTCCTTGGTAGCACAATCCATAGCTAGTAGTGTCACACAAATACCTGAAAACCCTTTTTACTATTGTCCAATGCTCCTTCCTTGGTTTGACATATACCTAAGAAAAACTCCCACTGTATGTGCAATGTCCATTCGAGTACAAAGATATAGTACAAATGTTTATTCCTAAGATATATCTTTCCAATGGGATATCGTTCTCCTAAAACATATATCATATGCAAAAGTTATGACCCTGGGAAGTTGATGTACTAACTTACCCAAACAGGGCCCACAAGACTTTTGGCGCCTCATCTCCTACAGTTAGGTTTTTGGATGTCTATGGTTTTTCACATTTTTGTTTATTGTAAGAAGGCCTTCAAAGCCTTATTGTAATGATCTTCTTGTGAATTAGCGTAGTTGTCACATATCTTCTCAGAGATAAGTCGCCACCATTCCAACAAATTTGTTTTCCACTACATTTTACAGTTTTAGCTTATTTCCTTATTGAATAGAAAAACAATTTTATTGTATCTCTGTTATTTTGTGTTAAACATCTTTTAATAATTTGTATTCATTTCGTTCTACTCATAAAATCCGGATCACGCCATTTCTTCAATGCATGTAGTATTGCCATCATTTCCTTTCCATAAATGGGTTTTTGTAAGTCCTTTCCCTTGAGTGGTCGACCTTCAAAAGAAAGGGCCCTTCCTTCTTGCATTAGAACAACACCAATTCTATTTACTAAGGCATCACATTCCATAATAAATATTTTTGTGAAGTCTGGTGTGGTCAAGACAAGAACTTTGCACATCGCCTCTTTAAGTTGTTTGAAAGCTTGAGTTTCCTTTGTAGTCCATGAAAATGTATCCTTCTTAGTTAATGTTTTTAAGGTTGCTCCTAGTCTTCCATAGTTCCGAACAAACTTGCGGTAGTAACCTGTCAAACCCAAAAATCCTCTAAGATTCGGTTGGGCCCCAACAACCCGCTTCCTTTTCTTTAATAAAAATCTAGGGTCCCTCGAAATTTTACATGGATTCTTAGTTTGTTTCCCTTTGACTTGATTGGCTTGGTATTGGTTTGCTTTGTTTCGAGGTTGGTTTGAGTAACTTATATTCTTTTCTTTTGTTTGGTTTGAATTTCATGAAATTTAAATGCCATTTCTTTTTGTTTTCTACAGAGTTTTGATGTTGATGGACGAGCTTCATAATTTGGGATTTTTTATTACGACGCATATTTTCTATGACATTTGTTCACATTTGATCAAATTTGAATGAGGGAGAGACAAACATAGAAATCTTAATTTAAACGAAAACCTTAATTTTTATTGATTGTTTACTATTGTTTAAACTATGATTATGTTTTCGTCTTTTGCTCGTTAAGAATCATTTTCACAAAATCATTTGATAGGTTTACTTAATTAAATTATTTTGTTAGTTTGCATCTCATTTCAAAATAAAAATGAAATAATAAAAAAATGATTATCTATCATTTGTTTGATTTTGTGAAAACCCAAAATTAATATTCTTCTCCTCTCTGTCAACTTAAATCTTCTATAATTTTAAGATCATGTTTGAAAGGAAAATATAAACAATATTTGTTTATAACTTATAGTTAGTTTAAATTCATTTTAATTTTATTATTCTAGATTTTGTTTTATTCACAATTTTTAGGTTATTAATTTGGTTTCTTTTAGTTTCACTTGTTTCTACTATAAGTTATTTGGTATGGATCTGATCATGACTTGATTTTATTATCTAAATACGTTCAAGATAATTGATCCAAAAATAATATTGGGTTGTTGCAAATAATTTATGAGCAACAACAAATAAGATTTGGAAATGCGTTCAAAAACAGACAAACGATTTTGTGGGACATGTTCTAGCCAAACCGTGAGGAATCGGAAGAAACGGTTGAAAACCCATCTCAAGAATGGACCCATTTAGCTTAAATACAAGAATTTTCCCAAACAAATGCATGATTTGAGAGATATTTGTGTCTCTTTATGAGGAAAAGTTCAGGTGGCGAAAATTATTAGTGACGCCCATATTGTTCATTTATTGTATAAATATATGAGAAAGTTCAGAGCCAAAGGAGATCCAAGAAATTTAGAGGAGGATTTTGATCTTTTATTTTTTGTATATTATTTATTTTGTAACATTTTCTTTTCAAATGAAGTAACGGATGGTTGGAATTTCAGGAGAATGGATGAGTATTTTCGAAGAAGAATATCAAATTCCAGATTGCTTAATGACTTTTGTCCTATGAGTAAAATGGTTTTATTTTCATTATAATATCTTCATATTCTTTGGGTCATTGATTATGCATTGATTTAAATTAGCTTTAGTCTGTTTTATAAATACATGGTTAATTGCTATCATTTATATATTATTTTTTTCAATCTTTAAGAGTCTATTATCCCAAAAAATTCTTCCTCGACCATATGATGAACATATTTTGTTGAAACTATATGAGAAAACAATTTACACTTTGGATTTCATCATGTGTAGAGTGTGCAGTGTTTTTTCATTGTCTTCTCATGTAATTTCTTGATGTGAAATGTTATTTGTGTCAAATTAGCTTTAGTGAGTTCTGCACATAATATTTTATACTATGTTTTTCTTTATGTTGTTCATTATCTTTTGGTTTAGTTTATATCTTTGATTGATCATCTATTCAAGTATTTTGAGTTTACATATGATGCTAGATAGATGGTAACACCATTCCTAAGAATTAGAAATTATTTCATTTTCAGTTATTGGACATTTCAAGGTCACAAGATATATAATTATTTGCTTTTCTGTCGTCATAAACTTGCTCCAGAATATGAAACACTTCCTTGAATTTCTTCAGGAAGTATTGTGCTTGATTTTGTCATAGGTTTACACTTGACACAGGTTAAGAGGATCTCATACAAATACAAAGAGATGAATTTAGCTTAGAGCTTATTATTTATTTAATTTGTTGATTTGTGAATGAATAGTGATTGCATCATTTAAACACTAATTTGCTTTGTCTATTTTCATTTTATCATTTACAATCTTATTGATTCATTCTTTATTAGTTTTGTATTTGGAGTAATAGAATAATTTTGTTTGTTTTTAATCTTTGTTTAGATCCATTATGTTAAAACAATTATTTTCACAAGGCTTTGCTTAAACCTTGTAAATTGTATATAACTATTGTACATTAACATTGTTAGTTAAGCATTTGCAATTAAAGTATTGATTGTTAGAGTTGTATCTTAAGTTAGTCCACATCCTTTAGTTGTTTTAGGATCTTAGTTGGCTAACAGAGCCATAAAACCCGTTAGGGTAGGTTATAGCAAACGACTTGGGTTAAATAGACAACCCCAGACCAGATATTCCCTTCCCGTTGATGGTGTGTCATAAACGCCCGTCAACAAATGGCGCTAAAAGGAGGGTCGAGGTATATTTAATGATTATATGTTTTACCCCTCATCCTTCCATAATTCCATATTTATAAATTCTTCTTATGTGTCATCTTATAATGCACTACAAGGTAGGTTAGATGACAAGATAACTAATTGGAGTCAATTTCTTCAATTTCTTAATTTTTCATGGATCCTGCCCAAATCACTGTGTTGGAACATGCTTTCAATGTCTCATTACTAGTTATTCACAACAAGACAACTAATCTATTTTTAGAACTCACCTTTGATGGTGAAGGGAACACATCTGCAGTAGACCATATTTCTAATTTTTTTTATAAATGTTTAAAACATAATATCATTGATCCTAATGTTATATGCAGATTGTTCACTCTCAATTTCTGAGGCCGGGTTAAATATTGGTTTGAATCTTTTCTGGCTAATTCGATTCATTCTTTGTCTGAGTTTGTAATTGAGTTTTTATTAGTTTTTAACAATTATGATTATGATGAATTAAGTGAATAATTAAGTTTCTTAAGGAAAGAAAATGATGAATCATTCAATGATTTTTCAATTAGGTTCATACATGTTTGTACTGTATTCCCTTTAAAATAAATTCCTCTTATTAATGAATGGTTTGAATATCTCGTTTCTTTCTCAAACAAGCAAGATCAATTAATTGTTAACCATTCTGAATTGAGCACTAATAATCAATCTCAAGATGGTTTAAAATTCCATGATGATGTTGAATTCATTGAGGTAATACATTTTTTGTCAACTTCCTTCATTTTAGCAGATCAAGAGTAGAATGACATTTTACAAGATGTACTTTCCACTTCTAATATGTATTTGCCAACAATGTATTTTTCTATTGAGGAAGGAACATTGAATTAATTTAGTATTTTCTCTTTTTGTTGGATAAAGCTATGGCACTTATGTAATTAATTTTGATAAAAAAAATCCTACATGAGTATTTCTTAGTTAAGATATTTTTGTAAAGCAATCTGATTTTCTGGGATTACCCTCTATCTTGCATGATAAGAGTTTGTTAATCCAAGACTAGTTTAAATAGTGTTTGTGGTTTAGTGTTAAAGAAAACTTTTGTTGGAATACAGTATGGACATGTGATTTTGGGAATGGATATGGTAGAACAATTCACCATTGGCTTTAGACCTATGTGATTCTTATTCCATTGTGTTCTTCTATTACCTCTGTATTATGAGATATTATTATGGTTGATTTAGCTTTATCCTTGTCATCATATGGTGTTTCATATTGTTAAATATTTAGATGTTGTCCATAATTTGTCATTCCATTTTGTATGTGTGATCAATCTATCATTTGATTATTATTGAATTTATTCCTAATGTTAAATGATTGATAATATCGATACTTAGAATTGAGTTTAATCTCGTTCTTAAATATTGATCATCTTAAGATTACAAGATTTTTAATTGGTTGTATTTATGTTGTTATTAATTTACTCCAAATATCATACACTTCTTTGGATTTATTATGGAAGTACTCGTATTGTTCTGTCACAGTTTTCCCTTACATGCAGGACAAGTAGGAATTCGAACAACATAGGAAGATAAACTCAGTATTAGCTTATTAGTTATAGGTTAGTCTGTGTGTTATTTAATTAAATTATTTGTTAACGAAATGATAAATACATTAATTATTTTTGATCATTTTTTTGTTATCATTTCAATTGTATTTTCTTAGTATTTATCAATTTAAAATCTGTAAACGTTCAAAAAGAAAACCAAAAGATTTATGTTATTTCTTTATCTTGTTTAGAAACACTATTATGAACATTCATTTCGCAAGATTTCAAGTAAACCTTGCAAGCTGTATATATATTGTTTGTAGTCATTTGTATATATATTCATGTTTTTATTTGGAAACTTGTAATTAGTAAACATATATTGTTAGTATCATAGCTCTAGATTAGTTTATTTATTTTATCATTTTTAGGACTTTAGTTGGTTAATGGAGCCATTAAACCCGTCGGGTCAGTGCACTCAAAATGGATTGGGTTAATTAGACAACCCTGGTCCGGATATGACCTTCTAGGTGACGATGTGTCACTTATGCCCGTCAACGGATTCTTCATTTTTTGGGGAATCGGCTAGTCCATCATGGCCTTAATCATGTTAGGGTCTACATTGACACCTTCATGAGATACAATATGAACCAAATACTCTACCTCCTTCACCCCAAAGAAAGATTTCGATGGTTTGGCATATAGTTGTTGCTACTTTAGTAGTTGTAGCACATTGTCAACATGTCGCACATGATCCTCCCAAGACTTTCTATAGATTACTATGTCATCAAAAAATACTAACAAAAAGTTTCGAAGGAAGGGATTGATAATGGAATTCATCAACCTTTGGAATGTGGAAGGTACATTTGTAATATCTTTGGCTAGGTGTAATAATGCCAACTTCTAACATTTCTTCAACCATATGCTCATTTTCATTGTTCTGGGCATAAGGGTATCTCTAAGGCCTGATGTTAGGAGGAACACTCCCAGGAATTAGGTGAATAACATGATCATGATTTCGAGTGGGTGGAATATCTTTGGGAATATCTTCAAATACTTTGGAATGCTTATCAATGATCCCTTGGAGATCTAGGGGAATAAATGGCTTAGATGTGTGAACATCTAGTGAACATAGTTGTGCAATTAAACCCTGAAGCCCATTTTTCAATAATTTTGTCATGCCATTAGAGCTTATCACCTTACTAGGTTTCCTTGTGATACCCTTTAACTCAATTTATTTTCGTTCCAATGAAAATTTCATGAAAAGTTTTTGAAAATTAAAATCCATTGTTCCTAATGATTGTAACCATTGTATTCCTAGTACGACATCAACACCACCCATAGGTATAGAAATCATTGGACTATTCATTACATATTCCCCCATAGTAGGATTGATATTATTGCATTTTCCTAAGAAATTATGTTGGGCCCCAACAATCCCCTTCTTTATTTTTAATTAAAATCTAGGGTCCCTCAAAATTTTGCTTGGATTCTTCATTTTTTTTCTTTGACTTGATTGGATTGGTATAGTTTTTCTTTGTTTCAAGGTTGGTTTGAGTTTATATTCTTTTCTTTTGTTTAGTTTGAGTTTCTTGAAATTCAAATGTCATTTCATTTTTCTTTCTACAAAGTTTTAATGTTGATGGATGAGCTTCATAATTTGGGACTTTCTTATTACCTCTTCCTTATTGAATTTATCTTCTACCAGAATGGCTTGGTTGAAGAATTGGGTTAATAACAATGATTTTATAGGAAGACCGTTTATTGTGACACATCATTTCTATGACATTTGTTCACATTTGATCAATTTTGAACGAGGTAGAGACGAACATAGAAATCTTAATTTAAACTAAAACATTAATTTTTATCAACTGTTTTTTTTTTTTTTTTAAATAAAAAAGGGAGGAGCCTGCTATAATATATTATCAAAAAACTGTATCAGAGTGTACATAGTCCAGAGTCATAGTAAACCAAAATGCTGCTAGAAACCGGAAACTAGCATAGGTACATAGTTAAAACAACTGTAAACTAATGGCACCTGTCCTGCCCGAAGGAAACTAGGCCAAGTGCCTTAAGTCTAAGTTAACATAAAACATAAGCATAAAACTAAAAATCCATAGCATCATGAAAAACCTAGGGAATTGGTGACCTGTCACCTGCTTTTGTCTTCCACGTGGAGCTTGCCGTGAAGGCGAAAGACTGCCGTGCTGGAGCGAAAGGGAAGGCATCCAGAAACATGTCCAGTCGCTGGCCCATGATGTGGGCACGATACTCCAGGTCAGACATGTGGCCTCGGAGCTCAAACACCAAGGACAGGTGCTCCT
>ML810062.1:52283-67064 GCA_009831015.1 Picea engelmannii
CCTGCCCCATGCTCACTTGATGTTGGCGATGCTCCTGCATCAATCTTCATATTCTTTGAGTAATTGATTATGCATTGATTTAAATTAGCTTTAGTTTGTTTTATCAATATATGGTTAATTGTTATCATTTATGTATTAATTTTTTCAATCTTTAAGAGTATATTATCCCAAAAATTCCTTTTGGGCCTTATGATGAACTTATTAAACTAAAACTATATGGGATACAATTTACTCTTTGGATTTTGTCCTTTTGTATACTGTGCAATGTTAATATTGTTTCTCATATAATTTATGAATATGAAACTTTATTTATAGTGAACTAGCTTTAGACTATTCTACATATAATTTTTAATGTTATGTTTTCATTTATTGTAACATCCTGCTCTTGCCCGCACTTAGCGAACTTACTCTTGAGGAAACTTTCTTGCAAATAATCCAGATTATTATAACATTGACCATTGATTATTATTATGAGGCATTATGGATGTGATTATATGTTATTTTTCCTATTGACTTAAACAGGTGTCATTGAATCGGTTCTCCTAAGTGTGCAGGATTTAGACCTCAAGGTTGTTGAGGCATCGATGAAACCCTTGGACTCCGAATCGAGTAAGGGAGTGGACTATTGGGGTTTGATTGTTGTATATATATGACATGTGTGCATCTGATTAGATGATATGATTATGGATATTATTTATGACATGATTCATTGATGATGCAGGCCGACGATAGCTTGTCGACCAGACTCACATGTAGAGTAGAGGGGTCACGTGCGACTACCAGAGACATTGAGGGAGAGGTGTGGAAAACAACCCTACCACAACCTACTAGCACTCTCGCCATGGCTCGAACTGTAGGTTGATGATCACCTAGTTTGAGAAGACCCACGATGCCATGAGGGCCGACCGTGACTTTCGCTCATGATGATTCTAAGGGGCGTGCAATAAGGAAGGGGAATTCCTTAGAGGCCCTTAGTCTCCCAGAAGATCACCTGGTGGAGTATTGAGCCTAGGTTTTTTTTATGTCTACCAAGTCAGTCAAGAGGTGAGTGGCACCCTTGGAGCACGTAGTGCGTCCTAAGGGGAACTTCATGCAAGAAAAATAGAAAGAGGCAAGTGGCACCCTTGGAGCACGTAGTGCATCTTGAAGGGCACATCGTGCAAGAGAAATAGATTGAGGCAAATGGCATCTTTGGAGCACCTAGTGTGGCCTGAAGGGCACGTCAGGTTGTTAATTAACAAATGGATAAACCTATATGGCCTTAGGACTAATAACGTGATAATAAATATTTAAAACATTTCCTCTAATAAAATGTCGCCTAGCCTAGGAAAATAAAGTCTAGGTCTAAGTGATACTTGTGATACAAATTTTATCTATTTATATTAAATAAATAAATAAATAATAATGATAATCATCATTAATCATGTCATGAGAAGGGGGTATGTAATTCATTTAATTTATAAAAATCTTTTGGGGGATAAAATTTAAAAAGGGGAAAGAGTTAATTTTCTACACCTTCTAATTTGAGTTTTAAATAAAAACAGAAAGAGGGAAATCTAAAAGAATTATGAAACTAGGAAAAAGTAGGAAACTTAAAAAGAAAGGGGAAACACAAGGAAAAAAAACAGAAAGTCTAACTTAGCAAGGTATCTAGCATTTAAGAAGTTTCTGAATTAAACTCAACTAGTAAATTAGTAAGGGGGAAAGTCATTAAAACTTGTAAGGGATTATGGAGACACCTAGGAGCAATTCTAGGAGGGTCTTAGGTGGGTGAGGGAAATAAGAGTAATTAATCAATTAATGAAATTAATGAAATTAATTTATGCTGCAATGAAGGGGATGGGTGACACATGTACGAGGAGGATTTTATGAATTATATTGTTGAAAAATAAATTAAATGGGAATTTGGGAAAGTAAAGGACTTTGAAACTTTATATAATTGAGGGAGGAGAAGGATGATGGATCTATTCTGTTATGGATAATGTTACACTACATAATTTTAGACTTGATTGAATTAGCTGGTGGGATTTGGGATACCCACCTCGATGAGGAGTGGTAGCTCGACCTTGCGAGACGAGTTGCGAGCTAGTTGATCTCTAGTTGAGTGTGCATGGCCCCTTTGTGGATTAGGGGGATAAGGAGGAAGAAGAGTACCCCTAGCATTGGCTAGGAGGTATCGATGAAGTCTCATCGATTGGCAAGCGAAAGCTACACAGAGCGCACGGGACAACAACTCAGAGAGGGATACTTGGGATATGGTATGCTTCCTTTATTTCTGCATGGTGAATTGTTAGTATGATTTATGCTTTTAGTTATGTATGTTTAATTGGGTAAAGAAAAAGATTGTTTTGGCATTCTAGTTGATGACTAAAATTTCCCCCATAGCCTTTGACTCGATGTTGATTGATTCCCATGGCCTTCGATCCTTACCTGTCTTGATTGTCCTATGGTTCATTGATTTGTGATGAATGTCGTTTATTTTTTCCTTTGTCCCTATCTCATCAGTGCACGCCTGAGCAGTTGGTCGGGAGCATGATCTACGGTCATCACTTCGGTGTTAATAGACCTATGGATTTAAATTACCTTATTTTCTGTGTGTGGATGATGAGCGAAGGATATTCATGCCAATCATCTACCTCTATTGATTGTCCTTGGATGATTGATTGTCATTGCACTTCTTGTGTTGAGTAATACTGTCATTGTTATCAATCCTATCCATGAATCGTTGAATACCTTCTGCGTTTTTAACTTGTGTCCCTTAATTTTTATTTTGCGTTGTCAATACATTCAAGAACAAATTTGTTCCTCTGCAATTTTTACATTTCATTGGCGAATTTACCCTAAGAGTTTACCCTTAATTATACATTTATTAACTACGTTTTTCCCCTTTTTGACTGCGATTTACATGATAAAACTCTGTGCATTCTCGCAATGATTTCACTTCTTTTAATTTACATCGAACACTAAATTACCCTTGTATAAGGAACAACAAATAAAATGCTTCGAGGCTATGTATGACCACTAAATCACACAACGTTGTCCATTTTTAATAAGTGATTTTTTTTTAAATGCCCGAGTTTGTTCTTATGTGTCTGTAATGATTTAATGTTAAGGTTATGAGCTGACAAGTATCTGCAATGCATACTATGCTTATGTTTCTTCTTGATTGCACAATTTTTTTTACATTTATCACAGTACTCAGCCGCTTAATTTATTTACCTTTCCTATTATGACTATTGACGACGATTTACCAATTTTTAACTCAGCAATGTCTCTACAGTGATTTCCATAACTAATTACTGTTGAGGGAAAATCTATTGACAACAAATTTTGATGTTGAGTAGTGATTCCAGGGATTCAATAAATGATTGCAACGTCTGTACCCAACTGAATTCTTATTTGATCTTTACATACGTTTGTTATTTACCAACGTTCACCTAATGTTTTTAATATTTGAATGCAACTTGCGTATTTTACAGTTTGTGATTTGAAACTGCAATTTCATATTTTCACATTTTTATATTTACCCAGTTACTAGACAACATGGGATAGATGGCAGCGACCCCTTTGATATAGTCATGTTTAATATAGACCCCAAGCTATTAATATTTAGACAGCTATATCTCTAAGTAAAAATCTTGATACGTCAGCGTTTTCTAATTGATTATGGAGAGCGTCATTGTTTTGTTACATTAATTGGACAACGATTTATTATCACCGATAAGAGATTGTGTGGGTTATTCAAGCATTTTATTTTGCTATATAACTATAACGCCCAATAAATAATATCAACCAGTAATAAATATGGGGTTATTACAACACTGAGGAAATCTAGCCCAACACCCACTCTTATGTTGTCGTGCCACTGCCACTGTCTGGCACCTCAAATCTCTGAGATGGGAAGGAGAAGTTGCTTGCTTATTTCTTTATATGCTTATTTTATATTCCTATTCTTGTTTCATTTTTGGGGGGGTACTTAAAGTTTAAAGAAACAACACTTATCTTCAAAAACCCGAATAGATAACTCTTTGTTATGTCATCAAGTTTACTGAAGGTTTTATATAATTCTATTTTAGGTTATTATGATAGAACCATTATTGATAATATGTAATTTGTTTTTCCCGTATGTGTCCTTTTGGCGTATTGCTTGTGTTGGTATTTTTGGCTTCTTTGTTACATATCACATTTGTCCTCTATCTCCACACTTGGTCATGGTATTTGAAAGGAGTATAATTGTGGGTGGTTACGACATTGCAAAAGAGTACGATAGTGGTGTAGGATAGATAAATGTATAATGTAGGTGAATTTAGATTGTCCTATAAAGATAACTTGTTATAAAATTTAATGTAGAAGAGTTGGTTGAATTTCTAAGTTCTTCTTTAATTTAATTTAAAATGGATCTAATCATAACCACACCTTCATCTGTTGATTAACTAAAGTTTTAATTGTTGGATTAACATAGGAGATAGGGAGTCGGCATTACTCTAAGACCCAATTTTCCATTCATCAAAGTTTTCAATAGAATCAAATTTGTAGGAGTATGGTCCTTAATGTCTTGAACAAGAAACAACACTCCCTCCAAAATGAGTGCTTCCTTGATAACTGACCAACTTTGTAGTTGAATTCTTCTAGAATGAGTGAAGGACACTTCTTCAAATTTATTTTATTTACTAATCCTATTTAAAATACGCCCCAAACCCAAGTTATAATGATGGTCAACCCAACTTATGGGGGGCTCTTATAACAACACTTATGAAGGAAATTTTTAATCTTTGTTGATTGAGTAAATTCTTGGTTGATTTGGCTTTGGAATTTTATTTTTTCTTCTGCAAGCTTAATGGTCGAGGGATTACTAGTTTTATCAACTAAAACTATTGATAGATTCTATCTAAGTGGTGATTATGCACCTTGCACCCTTTTCTGAGATGGAAGGGGGGGTTGGTCATAGTCATTCCACCTTACAGGTTTCCTTGTAGGGAAAAATAACCCTACAATCATTCACGCAATTTAATTTGAGTGATGTCATCTTACGTCTTGTCGGTCTGTTGCTAGGGGCATGGGTGTAGTCCTCATGTCAGTAACTTGGTTCCTAGCGAGTTTATTTCATCTAGAGACCTTGATCAGAGATAGGTTTTGTAGCACCTGGGTTATTTCTGCACCTATCACCACGAGGTGACATGATTCCTGAGGAGGGATCATGGTGTGCCCTATTCGATAGAGGCGAATGATAACTTGGACAGATTTGGTGCTTCCTGTATGACCATTGTCGATCGTTGTGAGTTTTTGTTAGCTCTTGGGTCGTAATGCCTTCATGCATTTGGTTTGCGTGCCTTGAGGTTCTAATCTTTGGTCATCAAGGCCATTGTGTCGGGTAGGTAGTCATTTATCCTTGTTTTTCTATGGATGTTTTGCCCAGTTGCTCTTGTGCTAGTGCGTGGAGTCATAGTTGTTTGTTGCCTGGACTATGTGCTTGCACTCATCTTTATTTGTGTGGTTAAACTATTGTTGTCATCGCCTTCTTGCCTAAGAACAAAAAAAATAATATCAGTTTTGCTTCACTTGTAGTCTTAACGACTTGGGCTGCTAAATATGGTATCAGAGTCGATTCAATCCTACAACTGTGGATCGCCAGGATTTCCACTGCAGTAAACCTTTGACTTTTAACATAGCACTTATTAAAAAAAATTACCATATCCAAGCGGTCATCTCAATTAGAGGATGCCACATAGGTTGCGACATGGTGCCATGGAAGGAGGTGGGATGCCTCTAGAAGTTCACGAACCCTCGGGGGAGGAAAAATCCCTTGGGATGGATTCTATTGTTGTAAGGGATGATGATCATCTGATCAAGGTCCTTCCAGAGATGGTCAGAGGTCTTGATTCACCAACGGTACTGAGTTGAGGCTAGGGCACCTATACCCCTGAGGGTCCACAATGCCCCCTAGCTAGTACCATTAACATCCATCAAGAACTCGAGAGATTTGATTTCTCAAGTACACAAGTGTAGCGGATGGATGTGTCATCGAGGCAAGGTTGTAGAGAAAGGAGTTATGCTTCACGCATTGCAATTACGACCTCCAGCATGAAAATTCACTTGGTTTTATTTCAACTGAAGGGGAATGCTCTTCTATGGCAGAAGATGCCTCTGCCACTTTCAACATGGTCGTCAAAGACGTGTCATGGGAATTGTTCAAGGAATGGTTCCAAGAGAGGTACCTATCAAAGGAATTCATTGAGCATCAGCTCAACGAGTTCAATGCCTTACGACAGGGCAGTCGTACTGTCCCTGAGTATGAGGCCCATTTTTGGAGCTGCTTCGGTATGCTTTGCACCCTTTCCGAGAAATTTAACGTCAATAAGTTGTGTTGGCCTTAGTGTTGGAATTTATCTTCTACTTCGGGTATTAGGATTACTATACCGAAGAAAGTGTGTTGGATTGTGGGGAGCCACATTACCAGTGTGACTGCCTAGAGTAACCACTAGTACATATGACCAAATTTGCGATTGTTTTTCATTGATATTGCCACACTTATCCATCACAATTTCCACTAAATCCGAGACTTTTTTTTGTTGGTATAATTTCATTGCTATATCCATGATCCAGGTGTGTGTGGAAACATCGATGAAATTAGCTCTCCATGTGTCATCATCAAGATCAGTTAACCCTATGCATCGTTGCAATTACAATGAAACATCGTCACAATTACAACGAACAACCATGGAAATTATGACGAAAATTAATGCCAAGACAAAAACTTATGACACAAATGTTGTATTTGCGACAAAAAACTGTGGCAACTTGTGACGAAAATCCATGGTAATAGAGGCGAAAATCCATGAAAAATTCCTCCCGATTGCGACGAAAAGTTATGCCAAGCCAAAAAATTATGACGCAGATGTTGTATGTCCGACGAAAAACCATAGCAAGTTGCGATGAAAATCCGTGGCAACTTGCGACAACAAATTTGTTTCCGATGAACTATCGTCGATATTGCAATGATGCCTTTAAGTTTTTAAAACAAAAATTACATGAGATATGGTATTACCATATTACATTGTAATATGGTATGTCATATTACAATGTAATATGGTAATGCCATATTGCATTGTAATATGGGATTACCATATTTGTAACAAACCTCCTCGTTAGGATGACGAACCTCATAAAACAATTTTGTTTTTTTTAAATGTGTGTGCACATGTGTACAAGGGAAATAAACACATTCGACTCTGCGTCGCCACCCGACAACGAAAAATACACAAACCACGATGAACACAACATGACGACCTAGGATGCACATCAAGTAACTGCATGCATTTAAAAACGATCAATCAACAAATAAGCAATATTGACTACCTACTTGTCCTACCCTGCAATGGTTAGGACCTCCAAGACACATAAGAAATGCTCAAGACCAGGTTCCCATCGATTTTAACCATTTAAGGTCTTAGGGCTGGTGACTATTCTGAGGAACATGGAGGTGTCTACATCCTGTCCGACACAACCAGATCAAGCAATAAAATGTTTACAACCAAGAAAAACAATGACTAAAGAGGGACCACATTCTCTATGGATGGCGCAAGTCAGAAGGATTCTGACAACAACCAACTATGATTAAGACAAGGCATTGTCTACGACTCAAGTAGCATTAATTACAGATCCATTTACTCCATTTAATTTCCATTAGTTGACAAGTTACCCAACCCAACCTTGAAATAATGTAAATTAACTAATTGCAAAATCCCCATTTACTAAATCGTAATAATTTAAGGTACTTAGTTCAAGGACCTTATATTTTAGATGTCATCAATGACCATAAAATTACAATAACATTGCAATAAAATAACCATGATATTACTTTTTATATTACAATAACATTGTAAATAAAATAACAATGATCTTATACTTCATATGTTATCAAACACTAACATTGCATTTTATTTATATTACAAGAACATTACATTTACATATTTCAAAACAATATATTACAATGACCTTACATTACAATACATTGCACATAAAATAACAATGGTCTTACATTTCATATGTTATCAACACTAACATTGCATTTTATTATATTGCAAGAACATTATATTTACATATTCAAATTAACATCAATTAACATCTGAACTAACACGTCTAGATTATTCATAATTACAACTTTTAAAATTTATAATTCAACATTGTCTATCCACATTAATCAATATCATTATGATGGTCATCTAACTCAACGAGTCTTAAATAAAACAATAGATATAACTAGATGAACCATTTAACCTCAACATAATTTCCATATCTAAACTAACCATTCTAATTTGGTAAATAACATGACTCTTAAAGTCACCATTCAACCTTATCCTTAATTGATAATAATATGTTAGTCATCAATTCAACAAGTCTTAATTAATCTATATTTAACACGAATGATCGTTCTAAAATAACTTAAAATAAGAATTGTCCAAAATAAGGTAAGGGTTCCTAAACAGTCTGCATACTGTATTAACAAGGCTATTTCGGTCGAAGTTGTTCATAAAAAAAAAATTGTTAAATAACTGCGGTGTAAACCATGATACCCCTTTCCACCTGTTAGCTAACAGTTGCGTAATAAAGGAGAAAGCAGTTAGTTAAAGAAAATGGGTACACGCACCAGTCTGAAATGGTAAGTTGCCTAGAAATGACTACATCTTTAAATGAAAATGCAGGTCACAATTAATGAAGGAGAGATAAGTTGGTATTAAGCAATCAAATGCATTAAAAAAAAAAAAAAAACGCAACTTAAATAAAGGCCCAACGCTAGGTAACGCTAAGCAAGATGATGACATAGATAGATATCTATAACATTTAAGCAACAAATTACGGATTCGTTGTCACGGTATCAACGATTCGCTAGGTAAGAAATTCATAGGAATCCATCAATGATTTCACCAGGTATCAAGGGAAACAACAGTAAAATCTTCAATGCAGTCTCAGTCATGAGTTCCAAGGAGAGCGTGGTCAACGAATGGTGCAACTGACAAACTTCGAAAAATGATATCACAGTCTCAAAATGGCAAGAACTTGCCAGGTAGCCAAGGTAACCGAAGTCTGTTGTTTTTGGCTGAAAAACGTAGGCAAACCAGGGAACGAAACGTGTTTTACCGGTGGAATTATTGCTCTTGTCAACTCAGAAAAATCACGTTGTCTGTCCACTTCTTGCATGGAAAAATCTCATTGCGTGTCTTTGTAAAAGAATTCTACTGAGAGGATACAACCGTTGGCCCACCTTTAACACGCCCTCAGCCCTAAAACTCAGTCAGAGGTAGGTAACGAAAATCAGAGTTGATGTTTGTTTTGGAAAAATAGACAACACAAAGCTTCTATTAAACAGCTATTCCATACTCCTGACAAGTGAAAAAAAAGTGAATTGTACTCATAGCGACCAAGCTAGCATGATCAAAATGCACTCACACCCAATCGTTGTCCGAAAGTGTATAAATTCATTGTCACTCCAGCCATACCTAAAATTCGTTGTTTCATGTGTATCGTTGTATTTGAACATGATTGATAATATAAGAAGGAAATTGGCAATAGTTTAAATGGTGGATCATTGTCATGATATACTATTGTTGTCTTTTAATTCCCGCAATACATATAATACAACTTTTGTTAATTATGATACGGGTTTCAAGGTGTTGGAACACAATCATACGAATTAAAGAGGATTAAAATTTTTGTTGGTATAATCGCTATCAATCATTATGATTTTTTTTAAATCATTGGTGGTGCATCTATGAATTGTAGTCCCCCCAAAAAAACTATCAATAGAGCCGATCTGATAAAATCAACAATGCTATTATGATTCTCTCCAACAGTGGCATCTACAATTTAGGATAATCCTATCTAACTATATGGTCCATAAATATAAATGATGAAAATGCAGATAACACATAAAAATATTAATTGGAATGCTATCATAATGAAATAGATTATAGCCTAGAATGATAGGTTGGCAGTCTGAAAGTGTGATAACTAAGGGTAAGTTCGTCGGGTATATTCGTCAACGAAAAACATTAAAATGCAGAGGATAAGATTCAGTTGCGGGAAAGGATAAACCATACATAAAGGTAATCAAATGCTAGAATTCACAATGACCATCTACCAACCAAGGACATTCAATAGAGGTAGTCGTTTAATGATATAGATGCAATAGATGAAGTATAAACTAATTTTTGTTTCATCCATTACCGAATTACAACAACTAAGTTAACGTTTTTACAACAATACAATTATAATCGCTGAAGTAAATAAATATGCATTCTACTCTATCAAATAAATGAGCATACAGTTGCCTTATCGCCCACCTTGAATGACGTTTGCATGCTCTGTGCCGCTCCCACTCGTCGAACGTCGAGACTACATCGGTACCTGCCTGCCAACGCTAGGGGTACTCTGCTTCCCCCTTAGCCCCCCGAGCCGCAAAGCAGCCACACACTATCCAGATGGTACGTCTATCTCCCAGTTCACCTCGCAAGGCCGAGCTACCACTCCTATCCGAGCTGGGAAGTCCCAACTCCCCACAAGTAAATCAGTCAAGTCACTAATCCAACAGCGTAACGTTATGCTAACAGTCGATCCCCTACTTCCTCCTCATTCCTCTCTTTTATAGAGTTTTAGAACTTCCAAAATTTCCCAAAATCTCATTTAATTTAAGTTTTAATAAAAATCTTCTAATAATTATCCTTCCTACAAGTGTCATCCCTCCCCCACTTTCCTCCACTAATTATTTTCTTTAAATTAATAATTGTCTCATTTCCCTCACCCACCTAGAGTTACTCCGAAATTTACTCCTAGGTGTCCCTAGATTCCCTTACAGGTTTTAAATACTTTCCCTAAAATGAAGTTGCTAATTTAGTTCAATTTAGAAGGTTCTTAATTGCAGATTCTTTACTAAGTTGACCTCCCTTTTTACCATAAGTTCCCCTCTTTCCCTTTTTATGTTACCTCCATCCCCTAGTTCCTAATTTTTATAATTTCTCTCTATCCCTTTTTATTAGAGCTAAAAATGGCAGTTGCAATTTAACTCTTTTTCCCTTTTATTATTAATTCAACATCTTTTAAAACTATCAAAAGTTAAAAATAATTAATTTCTTCTTTATATATATATTATCCACCGATTTTATTTAATTTCTTATTCTCTTCATTTTACCCAAAAATTTATGAAGACAAAATTATTACGTAAGGGGTTTTTATTTTAAATTTTATTATTATAATATTATATAGATATTTTCTCAAGCGTAGACAAAATCTTACCCCTAGCGAAGTTTTTAGACTTAGGACTTAGATTCTGAACTGGGCGACATTTAATTACGGGAGTTGTTTTAAAATTTCTTAAAGTGTTGATTGTCTTAGGGCCATCTAGGTTCATTCCTTCATCATCATCAACGCGACATGCCCTTCAGGACTGACTACATGCTCCAAGGGTGCCACTCACCTTTTTTGTTTCTTTTACGCGACGTGCCCTTTAGGACGCACCACATTCTCCAAGGTTGCCACTTGCCCTTTTGTTTCTTTTCACGACTTTCCCTTCAGGATGCACCACGTGCTCCAAGGGTGCCACTCATCTCTTAACTGATTGGTAGACATCAATAACCCTGGAGTCAACACTCCGCCAGGTGAACTTGTGGGAGAATAAGGGATTCTAAGGAATAAGACCCCCACCTTATTGCGCACCCCTTAGAATCATCGTGAGAGACTGTCGCAGTCTACCCTTGCAGCATCGTGGGTCCTCTCGAACTAGGTAATCGTTAACCTACAGTTCGAGCTACGACGAGAGTGCTAGTAGGTTGTGGCAGGGTTGTTGTCCACACCTCTCCCTCAACCTCTCTGGTAGTTGTGTGTAGCCCCTTTACTCCATATGTGAGTCTAGTCGGCAAGCTATCTTCTACCTACATCATCAACAAATCATGTCAGAACATGTCCACATCATATCATCATCTCAAATGTACTAATATCATAGTAAATCAATCAAACCCAAATAGCACACTCCCTGACTCAATCCAGAGTCTAAGGGGTTCCATTGATGCCTCTACATCCTCAAGGTCCAAAACCCTGCACACTCAGAAAAACCAAGTCAATAGCACCTATCTATGTCAATGTAGTAAAAAACATGTCATCTACCCATGACGCATCATAATCAAAGACACATGTTTTAATATCATAATAATCTGGATCACTTGCGAGCAAGTGTCCTCAAAGAACAAGTTCGGTCAGCGTGCCAGAGTGGGATGTTACATACACCCCCTCTTGGTATAAACTTCATCCTGAAGTTTCATAGTATAAATGCCGAAACAAGTGTATCATAGTATGATATGTCTATCTATCAAACAAAAATGGAAATTGTTGGTGCATATCATATGAGTCCTCCTAGGTCATCGAGTGCAGACTATAATTGTCTCACTGGACCTTGACCTGATCTACCGTTCGACGTCGTAACTGTCGAACGCGGTGATCTAAGATGCGGACCGGCTCAGCCGTGAGCACTCCCTCGTCCGATACCTGCAAGGAACTCATGTCAATAACATGTGTAGGATCACTAATATAATGTCTCAAAACAGATACATGAAAAACATCGTGCATACGCCTCAAAGAATCAGGCAAGGCTAGTCGATAGGTCACAGGCCCCTTTCTCTCCACAATCTCGAAAGGTCCCATGAACCTAGGAGAGAGTTTATCTCCCTTCCCAAACTTAATCGAACTCTTATGCAGTTTAACCCGCAAGAAGACTCGATCGTCGACCTCTTAACTACGGTCGACTTGGTGCACATCGACATAACTCTTCTGTCGATCATGCACTTCTTTAATCCTTTGTCTTATTGTTTGCATTTTCTCTTCCATTTATTGGATCGCTTTTGGTCCCACCAGGACCCTATCCTCAAGTTGATCCCAACTCAAAGGCATCTGACATGGTCGCCCATAAAGAAACTCGAAAGGCTCCATATTAATGGTGCTCTGGTAACTGTTGTTGTAAGCGAACTCTACAAGTGGAAAAAATTCCTCCCAACACTTTTGTTGGTCCATCACGTACATGTGCAACATGTCGTCCAAGGTTTGGTTCATTTGTTCTATTTGTCTGTCAGTCTCCAGGTGATACACAGTACTAAAGTTAATTTGGGTTCCCAAGGCCTCTTGCAAACTCGTCCAAAATCGTCCAGTAAAGACCAATCCTTGATTGGATATAATCCTCTTAGGCACACCATGTAGCCTCACAATCTCACTGATGAAAACTTTAGCTATGTTAGGTACCTGATACGTCATATGCACAGAAATAAAGTGAGCAGTCTTTTTCAGAGTTTCAACTACTATGAAAATTGAGTCATGTCTCCTTGCCATCAGTGGCAATCCAACAATAAAATCCATCGAAATAACCTCCCATTTCGATTTCGGAATAGCATGCGGTTGTAGTAATCCTGTTGGGTGTCTATGTTCATCCTTTACCTGCTGACACTCTAGACATCTGGCCACATATTTGACTATGTCAGCCTTCACTCCCTTCCAGAAGAATAAGGGTTTAAGGTCTGCCCTCATCTTCATGACTCCCGGGTGAGCCATGTAAACTGCTCTATGAGCCTCGCTCAGTATCAACATCTTCAACTCATCGTTTGGTGGTACATAAATCTGACTTCTAAACCGCAATAACCCATTGCTATCAAATGAAAATCCCTCATATCGTGGTACCATCATTGTGTTTTATCCGATAAAACCCTCGACCTCTTTGTACCAATCGTCGTCATGTTGTAAAGTTATAATCTTTTCACGTAGATTCATTTGAAGAGGCAACACCGAAAAGATGCGTGGCCTCCGACTCAAAGCATCCGCCACTTGGTTCACTGTTCCCTTTATGAAAGTAATCTCAAAGTCATACTCGCTAAGAAATTCTGACCAACGTTGTTGTTGCGCGTTCAGGTCGCTTTGTGTTAGAAAAATAGGACCATGGAGCAATAAAATAAAACAAATGCAGAAACAAAAACACAGAAGACACACAATACAAGAGAGACATAGATTTACGTGGTTCACCCAGTGTGGGCTACGTCCACCAGAGAAATTGCCAGGTCCTTCCTATATTATTTTCCAGCAAATGAAGGGATACAACCTACAATAAAACCCGCTGTAACTTCCTCTTCTTTCTCTCACAGTCTCCTCTCTCATAATACAATATTCACCACCATACATAGCCGCAATACATTTCCCTCATAAAAGAGGGTTGTCTTCTAGGGAAAAAAACCCTAACATAATCTCTACCGTTAGATCTGCGACCTTATAATGAACGGTCCAGATTTACAATGAAATTACAATATACTTTTACAAGGCAATTTTTGCTTCAGGGGACACTGCTCCCGAACCCCCGCTGGGGGCCCGCTTGCCCCCAGACCCCCCAGCCGGGGGGATGGACCCCCTGGACCCCGCAGAGGGGGTACCCTCCCTCTGAACTCCCTCACGTGGAAGAATGTACATACTTCTGGGGTGTAAATACTTCATGGGGTATAGACACGGCTGAAAGCAAGGACCTCTGCATCAAGAAGATAATCAGGCTCCACAACCAACAATCTCCCACTTGGAGACTAATCTCAACAACTCCACCGCTGCTGTATATGTTGGACTTTGAACCTTCTTGGACCTGGCAAATTTATCATCTTCATCTTCATTCTTGAAGACCAACTGAAACTGAGCAAGAACTCAGTTTCTCCCTGGTTACTCCCTTTGTTAACATGTCTACAGGATTCTGGCTAGTGTGTATCTTTTCCA
>ML810063.1:33573-49725 GCA_009831015.1 Picea engelmannii
TGAATGAGAAGAGGCCCTTGCCTTCCTTTTATACTTTTTGTCTCACCTTGTCCCTCCAAAGTGACTTTCATTTTATTAATATTTAATTAATTAATTAAATCACTTTAATTAATTAATTAACCTTTTTACCTCTAAAAATCTCCGTATCTCTCCTTGTGGCTTCCCTGGCCACTGAAAGTCACTTCTAGCCATCCGATCTTGTAGTGCTTCTCCTCCCGATTCCAATGAGCTATTACACTGAGAGGTTCCTCCAAGTAATGTGCCCAAAATTCCCTCTTTAGTGATTTTAATTAACTTATAGCTCAAAATAGTCAAAATCATGGAAATCGTCGGAATGGAACGAAGCTAAAGCCAACCTATGCGGAATGGATCATAATGATGGAATACGATGATCAATGCAAGTTGGACCCCACAATGCCTCTCAAATACCCCTGTACTCGCTATAACATCCATCTGGCCATTTTGGTCATCATAAATCTCTACACTGGGATAATGTCCCAAAGTGGGGACATTACAAGATGACTCTATTTGTTCAAAGATAACTGGAGCTTCCACTGCAAAACAAGCTTAGGATGTTTTGAAATTAGTTTACCAAGGTAATGGTGAGGTGAAGGCAGTAAAATTCCAGACTTTAAAATCTGAATTTGAAACTTTGAATATGATTGAGAGAGAATTTTGACCACTTCATGACGAGAGATAGGAATTATAAATCAGTTAAGGATTAATGGTGAAGAGGATTTTTGAAAAAATAATCAAAATCTTACCCAAGAAATTTTAGGATTTTTGAAAAAATAATCAAAATCTTACCCAAGAAAATTTAAAAAGTTGTAACTGCCATTTTAGAAGCCAAATATCTATCTATCTGCTTAATTGAATAACTAATGGGATCACTTATGTCACATGAAACTAGATTCAACCTAGAAGAAGGGTCTTTGCAACATGCTTTTAAGGTTCAAATTTCTTTAAATAGAGGAAGAGGTAGATGAAACAATGGTAGAAGTAAAAGAGGGAGAGGTAATCATCATGCACAAGAAAGACCCACATAAGAACACTCAGGATAATCAAAACAATATAAAGACTCACAAAATCAAAGAGAAAGAGGGAGAAAATGGACAGACAAATAAAAAAATTCAGTGCTACTATTGCAAAAAGTATGGTCACTATGAGAATGAATGAAAAAAGATGCACTCAGATCAAAAGAGAGGCAGAGCAAATGTCTCCAACAATGAATGATAAATTTTGAGGCAATGTTCCTTTCCTTCCATACCTCTGAAGAAGGTCACACCAAGGACCTTTGGTTGTTTGACAACAACTACAACAACCATATGATAGGTAACAAAGAATTGATTTCTAGCATTGATACTTCTATCAAATCTGAAATCACTTTGGGTGATGATTCTCAAATCGAAGCTATAGGAAATGGTATTATGTATGTTTTAACTAAACAAGATAAAAAAAATACATACATGATGTCTATTACGTTCCAAACCTTAAACACAATCTCATAAGTGTAGGGAAATTTATGGAGCATGGCTATGATTTCATATTCAAAGGTTGAACATGCATAATTTTAGACAAACCACCAAGTAGGAAACTCATTGCAAAAATTCTAATGACCATGAATAAGATGTTTCCGTTAAATTTAATAAATGTCAATTTGTCCTATCCATATGCTCAAAATGTCTCAAACACATATGTGACTCTATTATTCCATTCTAGGTTACTCCATCTCCCTTTTAGGAGTTTTAGTCTTCTCCAAAAACACACAATGATCAAAGGTCTCATTATTTTGAATGAACAAGACAATCCTTGTGAAAGTTGTATACCTAGAAAACGTAAAAGAGACAACTTTCCAACATCCTCCCATAGAGGAAAAGAACATTTAGAATTGGTTCACACAGATCTCTATCGACCGATGCAAACCCAATCCATTGGTGGAATTTTTTTTTCCTAACCTTTATTGATGATTTCAACATGAAAATTTGGATTTGCGTTCCTAAAAAAAAGGATGGAAAATTTTCAACATTTAAAGAATTCAATGTTGAAGTAGGAAAACAAAGTGGAAAATTTATGAAAGTGCTCTTGTTAGATGGAGGAGGAGAATATAACTCAAAGAATTTTATATTTTTGTAGAAAACATGGAATTTTAATGTAAACTACAACTAGATATATTTCAAAACAAAATGGAGTGGCCGAAAGGAAAAAAGGAAAAATTAGACCACCATGAACATGACCAAGAGTATGTTGAGAGAAAAGAATTTTTCCAATGACTCTTGGGATGAAGTTGTTTATTTTTTAGTTTTCATCATGAATAGATCTCCAACAACAAGTTCCAAATATAAAGTACCTCAAGAGGCATGGAGTGGCACAAAGATAAGTGTCTCTCACGTCATAATTCTTGGTTGCATTCATTTTTCACATATTCTTGAAGAGATGAGAAAACAAATTGACAATAGGAGTGAAAAATACATATTTATAGGATATAATGAATGATCAAAAGCCTACATATTATATAATCCAATCACCAAGAAATTTATGGTGAGGATGGATGTCAAATTCTTAAAGAATAAATCATGGAGTGAGAAAGGAAATGTAACATTGGATAGTTAAAATACACTATATAAAATTGTTGAACAAATAAAAAATTCAGAACATTAAGTACATCCACCAAGAATACCAAAATTATAGGTACAAAGACATCAAGAACATTTTGAAAATGGTTCTTCTTCCAACACTGAATCAACTGCTTCTGTAGAAAATAAGAGAAAAAGAAGCATAAGGGAAATTTACGATTATAACAATGACATTGAGAAACAAAGTCATTTTTCCTTACTATCTTGTAAGCCAACTTTATTTGAAGAAGCAGTAAAAGAGGGTCATTGGGTACGATCCATGAATTGGGAAATTGAAGCCATATAAATGAACAACACTTGGGATCTTGTTTATTTTCTAGTAGACAAAACTAGTATAGGTGCCAAGTAGGTCTACAAAACAAAATTGAATGAAAAATAAAAGATTGAGAAACATAAGGCAAGGCTAGTTGTCAAAGGTTTTTCTCAACAAATTGGCATAGAATATGGTGAAACCTTTTCTTTAGTAGAAAGATTAGATACAATAATAACCATTTTAGTCACTACAACTCAAAAAAAATGGCAAGTCTTCCAACTAGATGTAAAGTCAGCCTTTTCAAATGGCATATTGCAAGGATAAGTATATGTAGATCAACCACATGTATTTGAGGCCAAAAGACAACAGGATAAAGTGTACAAGCTAAATAAATCCTTGTATGGCTTGAAGTAAGCTGCATGAGATTGGTACAATTGAATTGATGCTTACATGATCAACAATGGATTCAGTAGAAGAAATAATGAACCCACTCTCTATACAAAATTAAATCATGAAGGTAAAATTGTCATTGTTTGTCTCTATGTTGATGATATGATCTAGTGTTAGAAGAATTTAAAGCTTCCATGAAAATAGAATTTTAGATAACTGATCTTAGTCTCATGAAATAATTTTTGGAAATTGAATTTGATCAATCTAACCATGATATTTTTGTTTGTCAGTAAAATTATGCTACAACCATTATGAAAATGTTTAAAATGGATAAATGCAAGATAAAAAAAACTCCTATAGCACTAGCAACAAAATTGGGCAAACAAGATGAATGTTCAGTAGTTGATTCAAAATTATATGAGAGGATGGTAGGTGTATCATGTACCTTACTACAACCAAAACTGATATTATCTATGGAACAAGTTTTATTTCCAGGTTTATGGAATCCCCGAAAGATTCTCACCGGAAAGTTGATTTTTTTTAAAGGTATGTTGCAAGGAAAATCAACTATGCCTTTTGGTACACAACTTATTAAGGTAATTCACTTACAGGGTACACAAATAGTGACTTTGTAGACAACATAGATGACAGGAAAGATAGATCTGGTTCTGCTTTTCATTTCAGAACAAAATTGATTTTATGGGAATCCAAGAAACAACCAACATTTGTAATATCTTCAAAAGAGGAAGAATATTTAGATGCAACCTCACAATCTTGTCAAGCAATATGTCTCATAATACTCTTGAATGATCTAACACATATGGAAAATGAGCCATACCCTATTTTTTGTGAAAAGAACTCAACCATCGCATTATCAAAGAATCATGTTTTTCACAGAAAAAAAAAAAAAAAAACATATTGACATTGACTTTCACTTCATTTGAGAGATTTTCAATAATGATGATATTTCTCTCCAATTCTATGTATCAAGATCTCAACTCACAAACATCTTTAATAAACCATTAGGAAAAAAATGTTTTTGAATTTCAAAGACAACACTTGGGTATTGTAAGTGCTGATGAATATAACAATTGAGATTAAGAGGGAGTGTTAGAATTAATCTCAATGTGTCGCATTGTCTTACAAGGAATCAACGTAGTTTAGTTAGACTTCAATTGAGTTAGTGTTTTTCTCATAGATTTGTTTTGTATTTTAATTTCATTGTAATCTCGTTTGGTGTTTTAATTTCATTGCAATCTTGTTTTGTATTTTAATTTCAATGTAATATATATTAAAAGTAATGGTGAAAAGGATAAGGAGAACCTCACTGATATTTCCCATATCTTTGTTTGGTTGTTGATTTTTCTTCTCTACCTCCAAATTTGACATTCTAAACTGCACTTCTAATATCAGGAAAATGTAGTCTATTATTATTTGAACTTATTTTCAACATATTTTAACAGAGGATGGAAAAGAGTTGACGATACCTCACGCCACATCAACAACCATGCCATATTAAAGACAAATCAACACTAGGGAAGTCAGTACAATAGTAGGTGATTTTCCCTCAAATTTGTATGGTTACATCTATCGTAAAGTGAGTATGCATCATAGTAATAATTATTAGCATGCCAAAGTTGTATGGTTAGATTTACTAGCCTGTCAAAGAAGTAATTCTACATGTGCATCTAGAAGAGCAAGATGCTTTACAATACTTCTACATGTGCATCTAGAAGAGCGAGATGCTTTACAATACTTTTACATGTGCATCTAGAAGAGAGAGATGTTAAATATTTATTTGTTAAATTGTTTAAATGAAGACAAAGGAACAAGGATAACTGGATAATGATTTGTTCAATTAATGTAGAATTGAGTGTGGGTTTCAAAGTGTGATTTATTGGTATGAGTTTCCATACATATAAAAGGTGTGAGTTGTCATAGATCTAGAAGGTGTGAATTGTATTTTCTATAATAAGAATGTCAGATCCACCATGTCTAGATCTAGATAAGTCTTGCAATGTTATAAATGTATTGGCTATCTTAGTAATGAAAGAGTGTGGTTTGTGAGACATTTTTCTTTGGTTATGATTTTTTCTCCATTTTAACCTGGTATTAGAGCACTGGTAAGGAATGGAGATCTCTAATCATTGCATTTTTTACTATTGGACTATCCACTATTCAAGACGTGGAGTTTGTTGATCTCTGTGAAGGAAGAAGATAGAATTGCCCAAGCTTGTTGAAGGTGTGATTTCTTGTTTGCATTTACTTGTTGGTTGTGTTGTGTTGCATAAGAGACAATAATATGTGAAGAAAATGTTGCATCTGCTTGTGTGTAGAGGATCATGTAGTTATATTGGTGAGACGTTGTTTTGGTCATTAGAGAGAGAGCAGGCTGAGAAATGTCTCCATCTAGAACATGGGGCATTGGTGAATGTGAAACGATGCTACTCAGGTGTATTTTGCAACCATCTCATTGCATGGAAAATTGCTTCCCATAAATCCCTGTGTGCCACAATATGTGGATTAAAGGTTTCTCTTATACTGCTAAAGAAACATTGTTGGTTGCTGGAATTTGTTTTTGTTTCTAAAAGACGTTGAGATGTCAAACCCATTGGTGGATTTTTATTTAAATTAATCAACTAAACTTGATGGAGAAAATGATGTTAACTGGAAATTCAATCTAATGAATGTGCTGCAAGCTTATAGCTTATGGACAATTGTGAGTGGGGATGAGGTTAAACCCGTTGTTGTTGCTGCCATTCCAGATTGCGATAAACGAGAAATGAAAGCTAAGGTGCTTATTATGATGTCCTTGAAGGACATCATAGTATCATATATCAGATATTGCAAGATGTCCAAATAGACATGGGATGTACTCAAAGGTTTGTTTGAAACTAAAAACTCAAATCAAATCTTATTTCTGAAAACTAAGGTTTTATCTATCAAAATGGAAGAAAATGAAGGCATAAGTATTTTCATTTCCCGCATCAAAGATCTAAGTGATACGTTGGGTGATATTGGTGAAAATGTATTCAATACTGACTTGGTAACCATCACATTGAAATGTTTAGGGCAATATTATCAAATTTTTATTTCATCTCTTTCAACTAGAGCAAATCCCCCTACATTTGATGAGTTGAATGGAATTATTCTACAAGAGGAATAAATGATTAAGAGTTTTGAGTTGGAGTCTCACAGCTTAGATCTGTCACTGATAGAAAAAGGTAAACAATCATACAGAGGTAAACTATGGGACAAAAACAAAAGAAAGTTTTACGTAAAGAATAAATGTATGGCTCGATCTAATGATAAGAGAAATGTTGATTATTATTATTGTGGCAAACAGGGACATTTTTCTAAATATTGTTTTAAAATAAAAATCCACGAGTCCAACAAAAGATACAAAAGGCATAATTGAAATTTTGCACAGAAAGTCACCTCAATCAATGATGGATTTAAAAATATTAAGTTTTTTATTTCTAAAGATGCACTGTCGGCAAAAAATGATTATAAGAATGCTTGGTTTATCAATTTTGGTGTCAAATATCATAAGTTTTGTAATAAAGAATGGTATGATGAATATTATGAGAACATTGATGAAACACACATTTACTTAGGAGATAACAAAGCACATAAAGTTCAAGGTTTTGGAGTAATAAGTGTGAATTTTCTTGATGGTCAAGTGAGACAGATTCATAATGTGATGTATGTTCCTCGTATAAAAAAGAATTTTATATTTGTTGCTACTATTGTTGATAATGATTTGAAGGTGGAATTTCTCAAGTCACAATTTCTTGTTAAGGATATCTGAGATTTCTACGGGGTTTTTTCTACAGGTACCATAATTAGAGGATTGTATAAGTTGGATGTGACTAAGAATTGTCATCAAGCATTGACATCTACAACAATGTCAATGAAATAATTATGGCATCAAAGGTATGGGCACCTTAATCACAATGATATAACATTACTACAAAATAAAACAATGGTTGAAGGTCTTGATTCTATGAAGAATGATCATATTGACTGTGAAGCATGTGTTCTTGGTAAGCAACACAGAGAGGAATTTCACATGCATAGAGAGAAAATACAGTAAAAAATACTCGAATTAATTCACACCGATGTATGTGGGCCTATGCAAACAAGATAACTTGGTGGAGCATGGTACTTTTTCATTTTTGTTGATGATAGATCTAAATATACTTGGGTCTATTTCATCAGAAAGAAGAGTGATGTATTTGAATACTTTAAATAATTCAAAATTATGGTTGAAAGATAGACACACAAGTGCATTAAATTTCTCGGATTTGATCAAGATGGAGAATATACATCAAGAGAATTTAAAAATTATTGTAAAAACAATGGGATCCAACAAAAAATTACAGTGCCACATACACCTCAACAAAATGGTGTTGCTGAGAGGAAGCACAAAACATTGGTGGAAAGTGCTTGTAGTATGCTTCAAGGTAAAAACGTTTGTAATGGTTTTTGGGTTGAAGCCATTAATACTGTTGTTTAATTAAAAGATAGGAATCCAACTAAAATATTAGATATTAAAACTCCTTTTGAATTTTTTCATGGTTATAAACTAGAAGTCACTCATTTAATAGTATATTTGGGTATGAGGCTTTTTCACATGTTCCAAAATATGAGAGAATAAAACTTGATGCAAAATCAATTAAGTGCACATTTGTTGGATATTGTACTGATAAACAAACATACAAGTTGTTTGATCCCAATTCTCATAAATTGCTTGGAAGCAAATATGTGGTGTTTAATGAGAATGTAGATAAAGGTGATAATTTGTGAATAATATTAGTGTTTGACATACTATTAATGACAATGATAATTATGTCAAAATAGATGAAAGTAATGAACATGAACAAGAAGAGGAATAGGTACAAGTTCAAGAACATGGTGAAAGAAACATGGATATTTCAAGTAGTAGAACTCCAAGGAAGTCATCACGTCAAACTCATCCACCTATAAGGTATAAAGACTATGCATTGATGATTGAAGTAATGAATGTTGTAGAAACAATTAATTATAAACAAGCTAAAGATTATGAAGAATGGATAAATGAAATGAAAGAAGAATCTGATTCTATTATGAAGAATCAAACATGGGAATTAGTAGAACTACCTGAAAACAAAATCCCCATAGAAAGAAAATGGTTATACAAATCCATGTTTAAAGTGGATGATAGTATTGATAAATATAAGACAATATTAGTTGCAAAAGGCTATTCACAAAAAGAGGGAATTGATTATGAAGATACTTTTGCACCTGTATCTAAATTGAATAAAATTAGAGTATTGATTGCATTAGCTACAAAACATAATTTGAAAATACATCAGTTAGATGTCGAATCTATTTTTCTAAATGAAGATTTAAAAGAACAAGTTTATTTGGTTCAACCTTAAGGATTTTTAAAGAAGGGACAAGAGCATCTGGTTTGTAGGTTAAAGAAAACCTTATATGGTTTGAAACAATCCCTTAGATCATGGTATGTAAAAATAGGTTGCTTCTTTTATAAGAAAGTTTTTGTGAAAATAAAAGTGATCCTACCCTGTATGTTAAAAAAGATGAAGAAGAAAATATGAATTTAATATCTTTATATGTTGATGATCTTATCATCATAGGAAGTGCATGTAATTTAATTAACGAAATCAAAATTCAATTGTCACGGGAATTTGAGATGGAAGATCTTGGTGAATTGCATTAATGTTTAGGACTTGAAGTTTGGAGGGAGCTTAATAAAACACTCATCACAAAAAGTAAATACACAAGGGAAATCCTTGAAAGGTTCAATATGAGTGAATGTAAGACAATGACAACTCCTCTAGAACATAATGCTAAGTTATCCAGTGATGATGAAACTAAAGAGGTAAATGGTACCTTGTATCATCAATAGGTGGGAAGTTTGAACTATCTCAGCACTACCAGACCATACATATCATATTCAATTAGAATGCTTAGCCAGTTCATGGATAAGCCTTATGAAAGTCACTCGAATATGCTACAAAGAAAGTTCTTTGATACATGAAAGGAACAATTAATTTTGGTATTATGTATACTAATGAATATGATGTTGAGTTGGTAGGTTATTCTTATTCAGATTGGGCTGGAAATCCCGACGATTGAAGGTCTACCTCAGGATATGCATTCAATATATGATTGAGGGTCATGTCATGGAGTAATAAGAAACAACCAACTATTTATTTGTCTTTAACAAAACATGAATACAAATCCTTATCCAATGCAACTTGTGAAGAAATTTGGTTGAGGCAAATTCTTGAATATGTTGGAGTGAAGAAAACAGGAATGACAAGCATCAATTGTGATAATAAAAGTGTTGTCAAATTGACACATAATCAATGTTTCATGCTTGGAAAAAGCATATTGAGATACAACACCACTTTGTGAGAGACAAGATTGAGTCAAAGGAAATTCATCGGATTTATTGTAAATACAAGTGATGATGTAGTTGATATATTTACTAAACTTGTTGGAAAGAAAAAGTTTGAAGTATTTAGGAACAAGTTGGGTGTTGTAAATAATCCATTTCTCCATTAAGGGGGAGTGTTAGATTAATATAAAAAAGAGTATGAGTTTCAAAGTATGAATTATTGGTATGAGTTGTAATAGATCTAGAAGGTGCGAAGTTCATTTGTTATAATAAGAATGGAAGATCCACCATGTCCGTAACTAGATGAGTCTTGCAATGATATAAATGTAAATGTATTTTTTATCTTAGTAATGAATGAGTGTGTATCTTATATGTATTACATATAACATAACATATGTTATATGTATTACATGTAACATATGTTATATGTATTACATATAACATATGTTATATGTATTACATTTGTCCTTGTTGTAATTTTGTCTTGTTGGACCTTAGCTATGTTAAACAAGGTTGTGTGGCAGCACAGTCCCTATCAGGTTGAAGTGGGATAGAAAAAGCGTTACATGCAGTAAATGACACGTGGCAGTAAATGACAAAACACAATTTGATTCGGTGGCAAGAAGCATGAAGCACAGGTGGTATCTATGCAGTAAATGACATGTGCCATGTTGAGCACCATTTACTTTTTGAAAGTATATAATATAAAAAAGAATGGAAATTTAAATGCATTTGAAACAGTTTTATTTGAAACATGTCAAAAAATAAAAAATTATTACATATTACTAGAAGTTTCAATGCGTTTGTCATATAGACTGGGATTGGGGCTCATGCGGACCATAAGGGAAACATGTACAAGAAATAGGATTGTAGAAAGAAGATATAGTGCAATACTTGCAAAAAAAATAATTTGAAAAATAAATCGAAAGGTATAAGTGTTTGGCTACACATTTCTATTGAAAAAAAAGTAGAATAACTGGGTTGATAAAAAAAGAAGCATACTATCAATAGACTTACAGTGATGGTACATATGAGCCCTTTTGTAATTTGCTTGTGGCTGTCATTTCATTGATTTTGTCGACAGATGCTAGAATCTTGGTAACTTCTTGCCTTTCGTCGGCTGCCTGCTTCAATTCCCTTTTGAGTCATTCTTCAATGTAGGTTCTCATTGGGGTGACATTGATCTCATTCTATATTTTTAAATTGAAAAGACCATTTTGTAATTCCCGGAAGTGGATAGAAAGATTACACAGAGCCCGGTGAATTTCCTCATTCTATATTGAATAGTTGACTAGATAGTTGTCGACGTGAGATTGATCATATTCAAGGATGTTGTAAAAATTTTCCAAAGACAACTCCTTAAACATATCAACCTATTTATCATACTCTTTCCTAGTTAAGGGCAAGGAGTTTGCGATTAAGTCGGGGTCTTGGAAGTCATTGGTCCTTCCGGCTAAGTTTATTCTTGACAACCTTGTGAATAATTTATCTTTATTTGATATGACTTGTTCACATGACTGAACAATGAGATGCAGGTTCTTCACTTTTTCTTTCCAGCATGCATTTAGTTGTCCAATCCAGTTTTTGGATGGAAGATCTTGTTGTCTTCTTTTTGTTTTTGTCATATTGTTGACAATTGAGCCGAAAGGAATGACCGTGTTTAAATAGAAATTTTCTTCATCTTTTAACTCCGCCTACAAATGTTCATGCAGACTATGTGCTCTAGTTCCAAGGGAAGTGATGGTTTGTGATTTTTTCCTCATCGAGGCCAAGTGTTTGTAAATGTTGTCGAAAAATATTATGGGGGTTGAACCCTCTTAGTATTTCAACATATATCAGGTTGAAGTTGCTAGAATGCACTGCAAATTCATCGATTTTGTTGATGTTTTTGAGCACGAACTTCTTGACTTTCCAAGGCAGAGGAATGAAATGTTTTTTTCTTCTTCTTTTGCAATAGATGAAACCAGTAGTTGTATTGTCGTTCTACTTCTACAATGAACATTATGTCCATAATGCGACATGGAAGGAGAGCAGGTTTTTCTTTGGAGCTGGAAATTCTGATCACAGTGTAATTATCCAAATGTTCAAGTGGCCCATTCCTGTCCAAAAAACTTGTTGCATGTTCAGATATGCGGGGAGCATCTTCTCATAACTAAAAAAATTTGAAAATAGACATGAAGCCATTATAAACCTCATAAAAACATCGGGAAGATTTCTTCTTCCACAAGTCCTAGTACCAAAATGTTACTGGGTCAAATTCGCAGTTGACATTCTTGGACAGAGACAATTCTGGGAACTGGTAGCAATGTGCTATCACAAAAACTAAGTAGGACGACATATAAAATTTATTTTCCCTTTCGAAGCTTGACAATTGGGAACAAATTTCATGCAAAATTAACTTGCCCCAATAAAAAATGGCTTTCTCCTTGACTATAAAATACAAAATATAAAGAGCCATCTAGGAAACAATTGATGTGGTCTCCTGTCCTGTTATTCTTGTAAAAAACCACACAATTTCGCGGAATGGATTTCTAAATGAACTAACCTGCAAGCTTGTGATATCTTCAGGAACTAGAATTGGGTCTTCCAATAAATGAGGCAAGAGGTCCAACCCGTTATTATGCTTTGCTAGGAACTATTTGCAATCTTCTCCTCTGAACGTCAATGCTGACTTTGACAATCTTAACATCTAGCAGAAGACCTGAGGTGAAAAATAAATAGAAGAGCGATCTCGTGGTGAAATAATTATTTTCTCTGAAATAAATTTATCGGCACACTAAGAGACCAGGTCTTTAGAGTTAAAAATTCAGGGACACGGCCTACTCGGGAAATTCCAGAGGTCCAAATGAGTTGGTTGTGGGTAGAAGGGGTTGAGTAATAAGAATATTCCCTAGACCACTAAAAGTTCTGGTCCTCGCACCCAAAGATGTTCACTCTATCTCCATAGAAATGTTGTCAAGTTGATGCCATAGGTTTATGAGAACGTTGGTTTGCTCCAGATGATGGTTGAAATGAATAGTTAGAGATGATAATGTAACTCTCTGCTAAATCTTGGTTAAATTCTTATGAATGGGAAAGCTGCTCGAGCCTTTCGTTGATTAATGAAAATCTATATGGGTGGTGCATGATGAACTATTAGCAGTAAATCTTACTTATTACATATTTAGAAATGCAAAGGTTGCAGGTACGGTGAAGAGAAACTAAGGATTGGAGGTTTCGTGAACGTGCCAAGGCGACGACGTGTGAATGACATTCCATGATTTTGAAATCAACACTCAGAAGGGATAATATAACCCCTCACAAATCTTGTTTTAATGCATATTAATAGGAGATCTCCTTGATCCTTTCACCCATCAATGAAAATCTATACGGTTCCTGCATGATGAGTTGTTATAATTAAATGTCAGTAATTGCATATTTAGAAACGAGACATGTATATATATATATATATATATATTAAACATTTATTTTATTTTATTATAGACACGTGCGAAGGACACAGAGACAGGGGAGAGGAAGGAGTGAATGACAAGGTCTGAAAACCAGTCGAACGAAATTCAAAATAGGGTTACGGGGATACTCAGGAGAGGCAAGTGTTCCATGGTCAAATTTTATGTATCGAAATTTTTTCACTGCAAAATGTGTAAAATGAAAGAGAGAATGATGGGGAAGTTCAGCGATCAGTTTGTATATTTGATGAATTTTGAGAAAGTGGCCAAGTATGGAATAGGGAAATGGTCAGGCATACTCATTCTTGGAAGCGAGGATTGACATATTTGTGAACGGACCAACCCAACGATGTGCAAATGACATTCCATGATGTGTGAAATTAATGCCTTCTAAGATCTTATATATAATTGGTAATTTCCAATTGAAAAATGGTGTGGGCATAGGAAACAATGATTAAGAGTTGGATATTTATTGAACCTGCCAAACCAACGATCCACGAAAGAAATTTGAAGAAATGGCGAAGTATGGAAACTAGACAGATGGGATTCAAAATTGGGTGACAATAGTTCCACAGAAGATGTGAGGACCCGACAGTTAAATTGTATGTCTTGGAAGTTTTCAGTGAAAAATGTGTACCATGGAAGAGGGCATGTTAGGTAGACCGTAATACAAAAGACGATATGATCCGAGTTTAGTTGTAAATTTGTATATCGCGGAAGTGATAGTACTGTTCGTAGGTCATGGTACAATAGAAGTCCAATCTAGAGCCCTCTTACCGAGAATCCATGGTCATAGAAGTGTCTAGGTATGGAATGGGGAAGTGGTCGGTCAGTGTTGTGATATAAGAGAATGAGTGAAAACTTGAACCCGCAAGTCCTCCCACGCATACAACCATAAATTTTCCAAAAAAAGAACAAGTGATGAGAAATATAATGTTAAGGGAAAAGAGAAAGAGATATTTGGCCAAGTATAGAAGACGAAAAAGAAGGGCCAATATATTGACATCTGTAACAGATATCCCATTTCCTGCCAATATCTATACTTGGAAATAAGTGCGAAGTTCTCAGGCACAGAAAACAATGACTAGGAATACGATCTTGGTTGTATGCTTTGTCTGTCAATTTGTATATCGTGGAACTCCGAGTCATTTTTTTAGTTAGCCAGCCCGCAAATCCAGCTGTCAATTTCTATAGTGTGGAACTCTGGGTGTTGTTTGTAAGACACAAAACTATAGAGGAAATAATTTCCCCTTTAATATAACTTTTGTGATGCAGATGTAGTATGTGGCTCATTTTAGAAATTTTCCATCCGTAAACAATGGGAATCTTGAGGCTACCAGTCCTAGATCTAGTGTGTCAATTTGTATATTGCGGAGGTCTGAATGTTGTTAGGAGGTCACGGAAAAATAGAAGTGGAATGTTGAGCTTTCCAATGCGCAAGTCCACAAGTCAATTTGTATATCGCGGAATTCTGGGTGCTACTTGTAGGACACAGAACAATCGAGGACCAATTTAGACAAAGGGGAAGCGCTCGGTCAAAACGCGTGAATCCGTCAACCTGCGCAACAAGGGATTTTTGGGAAAAAAATGATTAAGTAACTAGGAAGAGAAACTACAAGAGATAAAAGAGTGGGAAAATAGAAAGGTGGAGGGCATTTTTTGTAAGCACGAATTGGTTTCAAACATGCCCCATTGTTGAAAAAACATCATTTTCTACTAATTGTCAACAAATGCTTTGTTAAAGATTAGATTTTATTGCAACGTGTGGATGTAGGTGTGTTCTTCATACATTCTTCCATGACTGTAACATATTAACTTAAGTAGTAAACTTAATTTTCTACTAATTGTCAGCAAATGATTTGTTGAAGATTAGATTTTATTGCAATGTGTGGGTGTAAGTGTGTTCTCGATACATTCTTCCATGACTGTAACATATTAACTTAAGTATTAAACTTATTTCATTATGAGTTGTTCACATTAAAACTTAATAATTGCATGTCGAGAAACAAGAATGATGACTTTGTTGCAACATTGTACTTTGCTATTTCTATGTTCTCTCTGCATTTCAAATAGAATTGAACGTTGGTTTGAAAGTGTGTGTAATCCATTTTTTGTTTGCATAAAATCCTGGTGGATTGACATGGTACATTGTCATATAATTGTTAGATGCTCCATCTTAGAACAAATTACCTAAGTAAATACTATATCGAAGAACTACGAGACCACCGAAACATGCCGATGAGAAGAGATGTTAAATCTAGAAAAGAACCAACAACGAAGACTCCAAGGCAAATGTTTTTAATACCAAATCCATTAAAAAAAAGAAAAAAACCGAGTATTGTACATCTATCCTTAGAAATTGGACCCAGTTCTTCGGGCCAAAACATTGAACATATCTGCCACAAACACAAGAACAGGATCCGTAGTAAGCAGGACCCTTGTAGTTTTCTCCTCGATGAACCATCCTGTGGTAAAATTGATAGTTTCCACAAGCTTCCTGTGAGGAAGAACACAAAAAAAATTATAGGGAAACTGGAATAGCCCTTAAGTGAAAGTTAGGAGACAACTAGAAACCACCTCTGCAGAGTCGAAAAAACTTCAAAGACATAGGTTGCACATGCAATTTCAGAGGCCCGAATTAGTCCATTCTTGGTGGAAGGATATGAGTAGTGGAAATATGCCTTGAACCAGTGGGAGTTATGGTCCTCATTCCCAAAGATGTTAATTGTATATCAAGAGAAAATGACAGGAGTCCCGCAATTGAATATTTTTTTGGATTGAAATATATCTATGGGAGAATCGATGTATCATTCCCTTACAGTGAAAGTATTCCACCCAAGATAGACTAATTTGGACCTCTGGAATTCCTACTTTCGATCTGCAAAGAAAATATTGCATTCAACGTCGGTTTCTTTTCTAAAACTCCTTTTTGTGTTGTTAGGACTGCCATCACTCAGCCATGAAGTTGTGCCCTTTATGGTTGATTTCAATCTGGGCGCAGGAGTGGGAATAGTCTCT